>JAULKK010031052.1:0-19390 GCA_032355705.1 Rubia peregrina
CTACTTTCTAGTAGTTAGCCGCAATTAGGGCATATTAATACTATCTTTGAGAGACCCGATGAGGGCCTCACCCTTTTATATTTTAGGTTAGGGTAGTTCTAGGAATAATGTGTTGGTTGTAGTCTTGGGAAAACATAGATTAGAATCACCTTAGAACTTTTCTTGTTCTTACTTGAAGAAAAGTAAGGATCTAAGTGTGGGGGTTTTGTACAATTAACATCCCTTTATAGATTGTTTTGTTGGTGGTTAGTTAGATTATTAGGTGTTTTACAAAATAGGGGTTTAGAATCATCTTGTGTGGTTATTTGCCCTCATTTCCATAGTTTGTAAGCACGTGGTGTCTAATGTGTTCTACCTTTATGATTTGGTCTATTCATGTATGTTTTGTGAGCTTATTTGGAGACTATCATGAAGAAGGACATTCACATGGATGTTAGAAAATTGAAGAAAGTCATTTACAAGAATAGTAGAAGAAGGAAGGCCACTTACAAAGTGGTAAAAGATCAAGTGAAGGAGGAGAGCAAAGTAGAGGTATCTTTTGAAGTAGAGTTCGGAGAATAATCTGAGAAGAATTGTTGTTCGTAGATAGTATAACTAGATTTGTTTTCACGTGTACTATAAAAATGAATACAAGAACTCGCAAAATGGATCAACGGTTCACCTGGAGGAAGCAAAACAAAACTAGACAGATTTGTGTCGCAACTCGCAAATTTGTGTCACGACTCACGAACAAGGATTTACTGGAAGTTGATTTTTTGACACAGTAGCATCGTGAGTCTCGAAAAAGGCATCGCAAGTTACAAAATTTCCTATAACTTGCCTTTTACTCCCATTTTCTTGTACTAGAAATAGCACTTCATCCACTCATTCGTTTGTTCTATTGGCCCAACTTGGGGGCACCAAAACCGTAGTTTTTCCATTTTATTCTTGTTTATTTGTAGATTTCTGTTCTATGTTATGGGTTTTGATTATCTAGCTAGTTTTGTATAGGGGAGCAATTGATTGAAGCTTCCAAATCAATGTGAATTACTATTAAGAAGAAATGAATGTTGATCTTCAAAATGGAAGTGATAGAATTCCCCATAGGTAATGAATGTGATACAGTGAGTGATGGTTCTATGATCTATAAGAGGTTTGGAAGTTGTAATCAATTTCCCTCAAGGCTGTCATTTGTAGTTTTTACCCTTTTTTCTTAGTTTGTTGCATGATTAGCATAGTTACTTGACTTTGCTAGTTGTCTTGTCTTTAAATTCATAACTTAGGAAAAACCAACCAAAAAACCTCCCTCTTTACTTGCTTTTATATGTATTTATATCTAGGTTTATATTCACCCGTATATGCATGAAGCTTTAGGAAAATCCCTCTTCTAAGTGGACAACTTCGATTTGCCACTATCTACTTAATTGTATTTAGTAAGAATTTATGGCTTATAAATTATATTTTTGAGAGGTACGACGATGACCTCCCAGGGCACTTTCCACCGCGGTTTTGTTTCTGAAAAGTAAAGGAAGTGTAATTAGTTATTATCACAATGAATTAGTTGATAAATATTAAAATAATAGTACATATATGCTTTAAGAACTATACTTGCCATGAAGTCTTCTGTTTTTCTATTTTTCTGTTTTCCTTGAACAGTTTCCACTCCTCCTCATCCATTCACCTGTATTTTTTTCCATGGCTTGTACTTTAAAATTTTGCAGCTCGGCATTAGATGAATGAACTTGTTTGCCACCTTTGATTTTCAATTATGATGTGCATCGGTAGCCTTGCCTACCACATCCTTCCTAAACTTCCTCCATTTTTCTCCAGTTATTTTACTTTAAACTTGAAATTTCCTACGACAGGTTATTACACAGTATATAAGTTAGTAGCTACACTTAGGCATTTGAAATTTTAGCATTATAATATAGGGTATTATCTCTATGTCTCTCCATGTCTTTTCCTTCACATCTAATGGAACGTTCGGCCAGTGTATCCATGTACCAAAGTTAACCCATCCCTGAAATACGTATTTGCAATAAGTGGTCCAAGCGCTCCAATTTTGAACATAAACCATCTCACCATTAATGCACTCAAAGGCCACTGGGACCGGGTCTTTTTGCTTTGATAACATGACCGACTGACACGTTGCCGCTCCTCGTTCCCTACACCATGTGGTAATCTCAAACTTGTTGAAAGCTTTCCCCTGACGGCCATTGGCTTTCTAAGGTCATCATTCTGTGGATCGCGATGGTTGTTGTTTTTGCTATCTTCCCCGTTCTATATTTCACCACCCTCTCTAGGAGGTGCACATGTTGCACTCTCTCCCTCTTCCTCAAATTGAATCTTGAGGGGTACCATCGGTGTAACGTCCTCTTATTCTCTTTCAGAGCTAATTTCTTGGTCCTCCACCCTTGGTTTTTTGGGTGGAGAACCACTCTTCTTTTTTCCACCCACCTTTTTATTTATTTAGGAGGCATCTAAATATAAATACAAATAGATATTATAGAAATACAACAACGATTGTAATAGTTGTCCAAAAATTCCATGATAAACTTAAGTAAATGTGGATAACCATAACGTAATTCGTACAACTCTAATGACCTTCTAAATAACCAACAAAAATAATTGCCAAAAAACAACACACCAACATTTTCTGACCAACAACAAGATCGGGCAATCAAAACATCTTGAGTCCTATCTAACAACCACATGGAAACAATTACATCAACGATGGGTGAGATTCATCACAATATATGATATCTTTTTGAACTAACACTTCATAGCACACAATGAACTACATCTCATACATGGCGAACAACATGTTGGCCATGGTAATTGTAATGGGTAAAACCCTAAAAAATTAAATATTAAATAAGCTTCATTGAGACATTCCATCAAACATATACGATTTCATACCCATATCATTGAATCTAAAGGAAGTTAGGGTTTCAATACGACAAAAAATAGAAATGGATGACGTAACATTGAAGAATATGACCTTGTAATCGTTTTGACGGCGACTTTGACCTGCTCTGACCACTTGGGGTTCTGAGATACAAAAAGGGTTTTTTGGGGTTGTTATATAAGGTGGATTTGAGAGAGTGGAGAAATGAATGGTGAATGAGGAATTATGGTGGTGGAGAACGTGGGTATGAACTAGATTAAAGGAGGAGAAAACTCTCTTGGAAGGCAGACCGCGATCGTTATATTAAGAAACACGATCAGTCGCATTTTATATGAGCAGAGCCACCACCGGTACTTCAAGTCGACATACCGATGCCCATTTTAACAGTACTATGTTCTAGGGAGATCACATATATGCAAAGTAAATAGCACTAGTACCATACCGGAGCCGTTTAATTAAATACCAGTGCCTATGTTAACTAAAAATAGTTGTGTGAGGTTGTTCTAAATTTTCTTATGGGCAGACACGAATAGGTTATAAATTTGTCTAACTCAGGCGGTATAAAAATTAGTTGTTTTTTTAAAAATGCCAGTGCTTAGTACCATTAAAAGAGCTGCTCATGGCTGCTTTAAATGAATTTTTTAAACAAACATTTGGACTGAGAGGTAAGGTATAAAAATTTGTCTAAATGTTTAGCACCGTAAGATATACCGGTGCTATAAACATGAATAACGGTGCCTTTTATTTTGTACCTGGCTGAATATGTTTTCAACTTTGTATGTTTTGTGTGAGAAATCTCATTTTTAAGGCATTACCGGTATACATACTAGTGTCTATAGGAATTCTTGAAGTTTTGAATTTCCCTACCAATTTTTTACACAAATTTGGAATTCTCGTATTCCCTCCATCAATCAGCATCGGTTTTTTCGAATGAATTACCGGTGCCACTTTAACTTTTAATATTTTGTATAATTTGATTTATTGCCAACATGAGGGTCACTATTTTTTTTGGTTGGTGTAGTTATGCAATTGGATTGGAAAATATTCAGTTAAACATTCAATATGTCTGGAGTTCCGAAATTGTAACAAAAGGATGAACCAAAAGGATAGGTATCTAACTTTGGTAAAATTAGATTGTTACCCAACCTAAGTTACTCCTTCTTCGTTGCATAAAAAAACTCGATTTTCGGTATTCTTGGGTTAATATCAGTTTTTAAGTGGAAATTGGTTTTTATGAAATTAAGTTAAGCGCTAGTACATGTCTTGAAGTATCTTACTCTGGATTACTTATAAGATAGGAAGTCTTAACGGGCAAGGATTGTTAGTAAGTTATTCCCACAAATTATTAAAATATTTGTAGATTCGGACTTGGAATATGCATCAGGATTTCATAATGTAGCATCACATCCGATTGGATTTCAATTTGGACCTCCGAGTGAAGTAATTGCCTTTTGCACTTAGGTCTCTCTAAGATTCTGGGAATTGTCAAAACGTAAAATTGCCGACTCCATAATGAAATTCCATAATGTATGATCACAATTTTTGCAATTTGGTCATGATTGGATAAATGGAACATGCTTGAAATTGAAAATTGAAAAGTTGTATAACAATTTGTGAAATTATACTGTGTCCTTAAAGTGTGTGTACCCCTTATCCATTTCTTTGAAAAATGTGGTTTTTATTATTGTAGCCTAAATACAATAAGTTTAAATGAGTGAATTTTTCATGGTATAAATTAAAAATCTCTAGTACATGTTCTAGACTAAATTATGGTAGATTGTATGGAATTAATAAAGGAAAATTAGATTTGTTTACGGAACCTGTGTGTTTCTTGATCGTTTATTTTTTATTTTTCTTTATGGACATGGAAAATTCATTATCAATTTAATATCCTAGATTCACATCCGATCGGATTTCAATTTGTACCTCCTATTGATGTTTTTAATTTTTGCACTTAAGACCCTCCTAGATTTTTGGAATTGTCAAAATGTAAAATTTGCGAAACCCAATTAAAATTGAATGGAATCCAATTGAACCTATATAGGTTTAATAGGTGAATGGAACCGTCTCGTAACCCTTTGCCAAGTTGTGGATGTCAATTTTCAAAAATGATACCGTGGCCAAATTTATTTGTGTACTCACCTTCCACCACCCTAAAATCAATATCAAGTTTTGATATTGATCAATCCATGTGATAAAAATAATATAACACCTCTAAAATAACGTTGATTTGTTCAAAATGTCTCACAGAAGTATAAAAGGCCAAAATCCACAGTTTATGAAATCCTTATGCAAGATCATAAATAATATTGTGCGAAGGATTATTCATCCCATATTTGTGCATATTTTGAGCTGGTCCCCACGTCACTTTGTTTAACGTACAGGTTACGGTATGTAGGGAAAGGTCCAACTGCTTTCACCGCAATGGGGAATTGATAGCTAAAAACCTTTCCCATGTAATAACACCAAATTCTCTGATAATGTGATTATGTATGTATTTTTTTAACATCAACCTCCAACGCCGCGACTCTAGATTTCAATGAATGAACCACATTGTCATAAGCCATTTTGTAATATATCTGCTCATATATGTCGTGCGGATAGTGCATGACACCTGCTTTTGTGCATAGCGAGGAGATGAGGCTGCTGTAACTGTAACAATCGGATTTCTCCAATTCCTATCTCAATTTGTTCACCATTCGATGACCTACATTCCATCACAGTTTTCCTTAATTGTGTACATATATGTGAGCCTCAATTTGTGTACATCCATGTTTACTGTGACTGGGTCCATTCTAGATGCTACAAAGTGATGTCATCCATTCATCTCAGGCGTGAGGGTCTTCTTTTGAATCTTTGTCCAACCCAGATTAGCAAGTGAATCGACATCGGTTCCCTCCCCAGTAACCATCCTCACGATATCCTTCCTAGTGGGATCATCAAAATCCCAACCATCATCTATCTTTGTATGGAAGACAAGAAATTCGTCCTCCTAAGTGGGAACATTTAGCAACCCGTACCATTCATTTACGGATCCCGCTGTCAATTGGACCATTGTGCCACTACATAATGCCTCAACCCACCTCATACCACACCTCAAATTAGCATAGAACTCACTGACAATGTTGAGGTTAAAAGTTGCAGGTGTGTCATACAGATTTTCCTATCCAGGTATTAGAATAGATTCTTCAAAATAGGGGAGATACTTTAATTCCCCTCTCCGAAAAAGGGGATCGTATTCTGTAAGTTTGGTCAATTAACCTTACCTCTTCCGACACAAACCTTTTTTTATTGTTGTTTGATACTGGATTGAAACCCCAAAGTGGAAGGGGAAGCCTTGCGTGTCCTCTCCAAGGGATTTTTTGGTTCCATCCCTTATAAAGTCCACTCAAGCATTTTATCAAATAAATTCCATGCATAAAAAAACCTTAACAATACTAGTGTCTCAAACATGAACAAACAAGAGAAATCAATATAAACATTAGCAGAGGTATGTAATTAATCTACATTAATGGTATGTATAAAATTGCATCATAGACTTTATCATATTGAGGTAAAGCTTTGAAACATTTTTAAAATGCTTGCATGAGCAACTTTCTTGGTGAAATGATAAATATTCTTACAAGAGAACTTACTTTATTCATTTTTGAAACCTTGGGTTGATGATCCAATGGTTCTAGTAGGGAATATTTTCACTCTAACTTTGTGGCTTGGAAAGTGAAGTATATGTGGATCTATTATTTCTTATAGGGTCGAAGTTAGCACCGATATGAAATAATGAAATCGGTGCCTATTTCCCTGACGCTGCTTTAAATTGTTTTTCTGTTCTTTTTTTCAACTCGAGACCAAAGTCACAAAATATTTTCTAAGTAAAGAGAACCATAACAAATATCGATACTAAGAAAGATACGTACCGGTGCCTATCTAGGCTAAGGCTGCCCGACGCTGCTTTAAATCAATTTTATGGATCTTTTTTCCAACCCGAGACCAAAGTCACAAAATATTTTCTATGTACAGAGCACCAATACTAATACCCGTGCAAGTAACAATGAATATTGGTCCTTTTGATGAAACAGAGCACCCACTCCATTTTCCAACATCAATTTTGGACCCTATTACCAATGCTGGTTTTCATTTTTACTTTTTAGAAAAAAGAAATAATAAAGGAGAAAATAGAACCGCATGACACTACAAAAGAACTAAAATCAAATTCATATATTAAAATCGATATATTGAACAGATAGGACACTAGCGAGAACATAAAAATACAGTACTAATTACATTTACAGTGATAAGATGCACATATCTTTTATTTTTCAAGACAACATTAACCCCCACAATTTAACCACTCCCATCTACCCACAATCAATCGCCATGTGATCGTCTGCCTACCAAAGCTCCACCTACGTCTTCCAAACTTGTAAATACAGATGAAAACTCAAGACATTCGGTTTGGACAGGCCAATCAATCTCCTCTTCAAGTATAAATTCTTCCCATGTAGGACGACATGCCACTTCTCGTTACTAGGATCCAGGATATAAAAAACCTGGCTTGCTTGGGCAGCTAATATGAACTTGTCATCCTCGTACCCAGCTCAATTTAGGTCTACCAATGTGAAACCCATGGGTTTCTCCATACGAACCCCACTTCCATTATCGACCAACCATCACTTGAGTACGACAACTTTGAACTCAACATAATCAAACTTCAAAATTTCCTCAATCACCATGTAAAAGGCCATGACTGAAAAAAAAAATCTTGTTAGACTACCACATCGATTCAGATTTAATGTATACACCATTGTTCTGCATCGTGCTCCTGTTGTCCTTGTAAACCGCTGCAAAACTTAATCCATTAATATCATACCCTTGGCATCTTCTGACAATGCAGTTTGGCCTTCTTGCAAAGGCACAAAGTTTACTAGCCATTGTCATCCACATTGCAACGATTATAAAACAAATCCACTGATGTGGAAGAATGCTCCAACAATATTTTTTGGAAGGCCAGTCTGGATATAGTACTTGTAAATATGACATGTGCTCTTGAACAATGATTGCAGTCTTGCTACTATTCTGTAAAATATAAAGGTGAACTGTCATCAACTCCGCAATGAAGGATGTATGAAGTGTAACTTTTGAACATACCACCTCATTCTTCCTACCAAAGTGCTCTGGTTGAGGTAATCCCACCAATTTCCTATCAACTAAGTTAGAAGTACAATACTCAATAATCTCCTTGGTCATGTACCTTTGCACGATGCTCGTATCTGACCGGCTACGATTGTGAATGTAACCTTTGAAAACACCTATGTGCTGCTCAAATGGGTACATCCAATGCTTTCCCACAAGATTGCATAGTCTATTTTCCCTAACCAAATGAATGATTAGGTGAACAATGATGTCAAAGAATGACGAAGGAAGTACTTCTAAAACTAACATTACAATAAAACCTCCTCGCGTCCCCATCACATCAAGCACTTGCCTACTTCTATTCTCTCGAAAAATGGAGCTGAAGAAGAAACATAGTCGTATAACGCTAAATCGCACATCATCCTCCATATCACAATGAATAGTAATGGGCAACAATTGTTGCATGAGGACATGACAATCATGAGATTTCAATGCGTTCATACGCAAATCATCATTCACAAAGCGACTAACATTAGAAGAGTAGCCAGATGGTACATTCATTCCTTGGATGCACTCACAAACAAGTCTGCACTTGTCCATTGACAAATTGTCAAGGCAGGAGGCAGGTACGTTTGCTTCCCTCTCACCTCCGCTGCTAGATCCAACCAAATACCAACCTCCAACAAATCTTGCGCATTCAAGTTGTCCTTCGTTTTCCCAGGAATGTTAAGTAAAGTCCCAATCAAACTCTCATGCACATTGTTTTCAATATGCGTGACATCCAAGAAATGTTAAACCTCCAGATGCTCCCAGCAATGTAAATCAAAGAAAATCGACCTCTTCTTCCAAGGTTCATCAGGTGCTGCCCCCACCATCTTTATCTTTTTCCTAAGAATAACATTCAATTTCTTCACCTTGTTATAAATGACAACCCCCTTCAATGGTCTTGGTGCCTTCCTCACCTCATTCCCACTAATAAACTGTAGCGTGTCCTCAAGCAATTTGTACTTCATCCTAAGGAATTTTTGGTGACCCAAATACACTGTCTTGTGACCATTCTTCAACTGTTGGAAATCTGTGGACTCTTCGCACACATAACACACCTTGTGTCCCTTCTTCACGTAACTCGAAAGGTTTTCATATGCGGAAAAATCATTTATCGTACAAAAAAGCATTTCCTTCAAGTTGAACTTTGATTCCTTTAAACTATCAAATACATCAGCACCGCAGGACCATAGTACCTTCAAATATTCTATCAGAGGTGCCATATATGTATCAATGACATTTCAGGGCTGTTTTTGTCCAGAAATCAACAACAGCATCAAGACATATTTCCTCTTCATACATAAATACATAGGAAGGTTGTATATGGCTAGTATTACCGGCCAAGAACTATGTCTCGAGAACATTTTCCAAATAGGTTCATTCAATCAGTACATATAGTCATCCTCAAAATTTTAAAATCACTTGAAAATTCTTGATACCTCTTATCAAATCTCTTCCACTGGTATTAGCTGGATGATGAATCATATCATCTTTAAGAGAACCCCTTCCCATGTACCACGTCATGTCTTTGCATCATTTGCATTCTTGAACAACCTCTTCAGCCTCAGAATAATTGAAAGAGACCAAATGAATTTTGTAGGAATTTGTTTCCTTAACTTTACAACACCATCTCCATTGACAATGACATTTCTCATTTTCTTGTAGTGTGACACATAGCATACGGGGAAGGCCACCTCCTTCTTCCAATCACCCCTGTTCAAAACACAATCGTTGGGATAAGCATGTAATTTTTCATACTCCATTCCCATCGGACATAGAATTCTCTTTGCTTCGTAGTGGTTGTCTAGTAACTCGTTACCGGGGGAAAGCTTCTCATTCAGAAACATTAGAAACTTATTCATGCTAATGTCTCTCAATGAACCAACACCTTTCATATGAAACAATTCCATCAAAAATGGCATGACCGTGTCTCCCTTCTTGCAACCAGGATACAAAATTCTATCATTCACAAAAGAAAATTTCCAAAATCTTGAGCCTTCCCCTAAATTAATCGACAACCTCCTCACACATGTTATCTAAATTTACATCTCCAAAACACTCTCCCGCACTACCTACAACCACCTCTGGAAGTTCCTTCTCACCATGAAATATCCAAAAAAAATAAAAAAATTGAAACCATCTCTTAATCAAGTTGAGTTTCATCATGTCTCTATCACCACTGCGGTTACGATTCTTGCAATCATGAAAAGGACATAAGACTCGTTTCTCACAACCAAATGTGTGTGCTAAAAACTCCTCCACGAAAACAACATATTCTTTGCTTAACCAAAAATCATTGCAATGCACATGATTACGCCTCTCAATTGCACGTTCCATCTCTGCAAATTAAGAAATGCGCAATAATTTTAGTTCCGCACAATGAACATAGCTACACAGGATTCTAAACATTCAAAATCAATTTGGAAAACAATAACGTACAACTCACATCACTACATTCAAAACTATCTTATCCAACAATCTCACATAAATAAACATGGTATTACTGACATAAAAAATGCTAGAAAAATTCCAAGTTTTTTACACCATGCAAGGCTCATTAACATGATCAAACACAGAAAACATATGCATGCAAACCATGTGCAACATATTACATCATAAATAACATGCCAAATCATTTAAAATCTAAACTTTGTGTGTCTTCATTTGAGCATTCAATGCTAAGACCCTCCAAAAAATCTAATTCATTAACCTTCTCTCCTAAAAACATACTTTTTCCCGCCAATGAATAGTTGTAAGTGAGCATTAAATGCCCTTCTAGCACCGGTATTATGCATATGTACCAGTACTAGAATTTCCCCCTCATATTTTGCCAAAATCACTCTTCCGGTCTTAAGAACCAGTATCAGCACCGGTACTTTTTTTAAAAATGCTACCGGTGCCAAAATCCCTGATTTTCATCCACAAGAAACGTTTTCTAGCACTGGTACATTGTATCCCGGTTCTATGAATATATGTAGGCACCTATAAACTGCATACATATCGGTGCCGAGGTTTTCCACCATTTTTTGCCAAAAACACTATTACAGACAAAGGCATCGGTTTCAACATCTTTATTATGCAAATATTAACATTATTGGTGCTAGAAAAATGCAATCCCACAACCTTTTTTTACCATTGGTACCAGTTTCTGGCATCAATAAATTTCCCCCCGCTGCTATGATTATACAAAGGCACTAGAATTTTGGCACCGATGTCTTTTATCCAGTGCTAAATACTTACATAGGCACCGATTTTCTTATTTTTTTTCTCATAAAACTGGTGTCTTTCATAAACTCAACACTAGTTCCTTTCCCCATTGGGTTTAGCTACCAGTTCCTATGTACATGTTTTCCAGTAGTGTGGGCTAAAATCAAAGTTAGGTGATAAGTTATATTTAAATAATTTAAGTACGAACTTTTGTTTTAAATTTTGGTTATATAAATTCAAAATTCAAAATATAAAATGTTGATATCAAAATTTTAAACTATTATATTACATATAAAATTTGAATTAATTTTTTTATATTGTTTCATAGATTTTCATATATGTATGAAGATTAAAAAAATTAATATGTAAATTTAATAATTCAGGTGAGAGTTGATCATTTATTGGTTAAATTCATATTGTTCCATTAGTATTTATATATACTAAGTTAAATAATAATTGATAGTTGATTAATTAGGGTCAAACATTTTCTTTAGTTTATATAGAGAAAGTCAAGTAAGGGTTGATCATTCATTAGGTTAGGTTAGGCCTTTTCATTAGTGTTTATATATGAAAATTGAAGTAGGGGTTCACCGTTGATTAGTTTAAGTCAAATCATTTTATTAGTGTTCATATGAAAGTCAAGTAAGGGTTAATCGTTCAATTGTTAAAGTCAAATCATTTTATTAGTGTTCATATATGAAAAGTTAAGTAAGGATTGTCGGTTAATTAGTTAAGGTCCAAAATTTTCATTAGTATTTGTTTATGAAAAGTCGTGTAAAGGTTCACTATTGATTAGTTACGATCAAATCAGTTTAAGTTATGTAAGGATTGACCGTTGATTAGTTAAGGTCAAACCTTAGTTATTAGTGGTTATATATGGAAAGTCAAGTAATGGTTGGCCGTCAATTTGTTAAGATCAAATCATTTTATTAGCGTTCATATGTGTAAGGTCATCTAAGGGTTGGTTGTTGATTAGTTAAGGTCAAATCTTAGTTATTAGTGTTTATATAAGGCAAGTCAAGTAAGGGTTAACCGTTGATTAGTTAAGATCAAATAATTTTATTAGCGTTCACATGCATAAAGTCAGGTAAGGGTTGATCGTTAATTAGTTAAGGTCAAACCTTAGTTATTAGTGCTTATATATAGAAAGTCAAGTAAGGGTTGACCGTTGATTAGTTAAGGTCTAACCTTAGTTATTAGTGCTTATATAAGGAAAGTCAAATATGTTCATTTGTGTTTACATATGAAAGGTCAAGTAACCGTTGATTACTTAAAGTCAAACCATTTTATTAGTGTTGAAATATGAAAAGTCAAGTAAGATTTAATCGTTTATTGCTCAAGGTCAAACATTTTCATTAGTATTATGTATGTAACGCCAGTTAAAGGTTTACTGATGATTAATAAAGGTCAAATTTTAATTATTAGTAATTATATATAGAAAGCCAAGTCTATATTAATTATTAGTTATTCATATATTAATAAATAAAATAATAATATTAATAATAAAATACAAAAGGTGAATGTGAATTAGCGAATATATAAGTTTGACATTTCATTTAGAATATTGAATATTATTTTTACATTGCATGTATGTTATTTAAGGATGTGGAAGGCCTAAAATATTACTATTTAGGAAATGAACCTAAGTAGCACTAGTGGAGAGGGTTTGATTATATGCATTCATCAAAGGTGGATAAATTTTTTTCGTGGAACCACCTTCCTGAAGACCTTCTAAATTCAGAACGTCTGTAATTTGGCTGCCCGAATTCTTGGAAGGCGGTTTACCCAACTTAGAAGTCGGTTTTTTAAGAACCGCCTTCAAAATATGAACATAAAAGGTGGTTCGGTAATGAACCGCCATGGATTGGGTTTCAAATAAGGCGATTCTGTCTAACCATCTTCTATCACCATGTGTTCTGAACTCAAAAGCAAGATTCAAGGTGTGTTACGATTTCATAACTACTGAATGCCTTGTCAAAATAAAGTTACTCCACCGTAACATAAATTGGACCTACATTTGAGATTGCTAACTATTTCCCCTCAGGACGAAGGGTTTGGTGTGTGGGTTCCAAGTTTGGAATCCTTGTCAGATGACATAAATGAAGCCTTTTTTTTGTCTTTTTTGGTTTTAAGAAAATCATTAGGGGAAATCTTTTTTGGATGTGGCTTCATGAAGGGCTAAGAGAGTGAAACTTTGTCAATGAAACGGGTAAGAACAATTCAATTACATTAGTGTAAGGAAATATAGTGAATTTGGGTTACTTAGTTTAATGAGATTTTTTATTTAAAAAATCATGCAATTGGTTAATTATGATATATGAGTTTAGATGATGAATATTAATGTAAATGTTTTTTTGTTGTGAATGTTTCTCTAATATAGGTAATATATTATAGAGATGGAATTGACTTGATTGATTAGGACTTCAGAAAATTCCCTGATTACTTCCCGTTGATAGAGTCATTTCTTGTGGTTGCTTTTGAACACGCTTTGAAGAATAGTGTGGTGCGAGCATAGTGCCCTTGTAAGGAATTTAATAACGATGTATATTTGGGTAGAAAGAAGATGCATGAAAATCTTATCATGCATGGGTTTCAAACTAGATATACCTCTTGGGTATCGCACAGGGAGATGGATTTGGCTTTGTAGGAAGATGTAATTCTTAAAGAATCTGATGATTATTTTATGAATACCGATTTTGAGGAAATGGTTGAGGATGTTGCTAGAGAATTTTATGTTAAACCTGAGTTAGTCGAAGCTTTGCATAACGAGAAGAGGACGGCATTGTATACCGGTTTGGGGCATTCAGTGTTGAGCGACACTTTGCGAATGATGAATTTGAAAGCAAAATACGGTTAGACTGATCAACTGATGACAGAGACACTTGAACTGTTTATTAAATTGCTTCCAAAATGTAATTTTTCCCCAACCGGTCGTATACCGCTAAAAGAATACTTTGTCCAATGGGAATGGAATTAGGAAAAAAAATATGCATGTCCGAACGATTGTATGTTGTCTAGGAGTAAAGAGGATAAGGACAAAGATTGTTTTCAGATTTGTGGTGAGTCTCGGTACAAGTTGAAGCTATGTATAATCGTGTTCGATGCGGAAGCGGACTTGAACATGAAGAAAAAGACACTGGCTAAAGTTTTATGGTATCTCCCTATCATTCCGTGGTTGAAGAAGTTGTTTTCCTGTAAAGAAGATGCTAGGTTGTTGCAATGGCATGCTGATAGAGATTGATCGGGGGATGGCGTTATAAGTCATACGTCGGATAGTGAGTAGTGGAAGAAAATAATGGTATGTATCCCGAGTTTGGTGCTGAGCCGCAGTACTTGAGACTAGGTATTTCCACCAATGGTATGAATCCATTTGGTAATATGATCAGCACACATAACTCTTGGCCTGTTATGATTATGATCTAAGATGTTCCATCATGATTGACATTGAAAAGGAAGTATGTATTATTATCTATGATGATCTCGGGGACTAAGCAACCCAGTAACGACATAGATATATACCTTTCTCCTCTAGTTGGAAATTTGTTGACCTTGTTCAACGAAGGTGTCTGCATGTAAGGTAGAAGTGTAGAAAAATATTACTAATTGATGGCTTTTTTGTTTTGTACAATGAATGATTTTTCAGCATATGGAAACTTGTCGGAGTACTTAGTAAATGGTCACTATGCTTTTCCAGTGCGTGAGAGGGAAACAACATTTTGTCAATTAAAGCATAGTAAGACCGCATATCTAAGCCACCGACAGTTTTTTCCAGAGGGGCACCCACGGTTAGAGGTGTCAATTGGGCGAGATTGGAAAGAAATGAGATGGAAAATTAATAAATGTGTAGTTAATGGAACTGGGTATTAAATACCCATTAGATTTTAGGATTGGATGGGATGGGAATGATTATTTTAATGGGAAATTTTGATTCCAATGGGTCCCAAATTATGTTAACTTAATGGGAACCCAACAAATACCCAAAATTAACCAACTAAATTCATTTGTAATATTTAACATAAAAAGTCACTATAATTCACAAACTATACATCTTTCATGTATGTATAAATCAGTAGCCTAATAGTTTGTGCTATTAGACAGACCGTCACTCATTTGCATGCTTAAATTTTATTCTAATCTGCTGCCGGATGGGGTACAATTCGTGTTCTTTCATTTTATTTCTACAACACTTGGGACCATAAATGAGTCGAGCTGAACTCGAACAACCACTAATTCAAATTCTGCTCGTTAAAAATATTTCGAGTTCTAACTCGACTCAAACTCATGCGAACCTGTAGTATATTGGCTCAATCTTAAGTTCAGTTGAGATTAGTTTGACTCGAGTTCGATTTTGAGTGAAATTAATTTGCTCCGAACTCTATTTTGATTTTGCGTTCAAGCTAGGATTAAATATAATTTTTCTTTTAATATACATTTTATTTTTTTAGTAAAGATATATTATGTTCAATCAATAATTCTGGCAAGTTTAACGACCAGTGTTAACTAAATTTGAGCTCAAGTTTGAACTCGAATACTATATGAGCTAGTTCAACTGTGCTCAAATTTGGTCAACCTTGAATTTGAGTCGATCTTTGATAGAGATGCTTGTAAACAGTTCGGTTCATTTACATCCCCCTTGTCACAAAACTCGAGCTTGTGAACAGTTCTGGTGTAAACGAAGCAAACTGTGAACAGCTTGGTCAAATGTCAACTTCAATTCCAATTTGATCGAGCTTGTACAGTATTTGTGCTCTAGCTCGTACAGTATTCGACATTGAGCTCATACAAAATTCAAGCTCATACAGTATTCGAGATCGAACTCGTACAGTATTCAAGCTCGAGCTCAAACCTAACTAATATTGTTCGTTAATCTCGTCGAGTTTACAGAGCCAACATATTGTTTATATTTCATTTTTATTAAATATAATATAATGTAAATTATATAATATATTTATTCATTTCTTGATTTCAAGCTTGAACTAAATTAGTTTCACTTGAGGTTAGGTGAATCCTGATTTTACAAGTTCAATCGAATCGAACCAGTTCAATATATTTCAAATGATTTGAATTCGAACAAACTCATTTAGAGTCGTAGTAAGAATTGGATGGAGTTTGGAAAATGTAACTATAAAAATAGTCAGAAAAGAGTAAAAAATATTCACGCTTATGTGGAGTCTAATCACACTAAATAATATATTCATCAAAGGATGGGAATTGATCGAGTATTAATTGGGTACCTATAATTACCAATTTTAAATGGGTATATGGGAAGATTGGGATCCCAATCTCATTTCTCCTTGTAACCCAATATTATAAACTCATTTGATCATAATTTCAAACTATAAAATAATGGAAATTTCCCACTCCATTAGCTTGTATTTAATGGGTCCCAATAGTTATTGTGATTAATTGCCCCCTCTAGTCTCCGCCAATATTTCTCCACCTGGTGAGTCGACCAGCCACTCTCCGCTTATTGTTCTCCGTCCGGAGAGGTCGACCAACCAATCTCAGCAGATCGTTCTCCATCCGACAATGTCCCAGCAGTTACAAGATTGGAGAAAATGACGTTGAAGATTCTGATCTGGGACGCTGTGGGTCTAACTCCTCTGCAGCAGCCGGAATACGGCGTGTGATGGGAGACGCCCATTAGATATCGCCGAAGCATCGAACTCCACGGTGGCAGCGAGGGGGAGGCTGTAAGCCAATGGGTAAGAATCTCTCCTCATTTTTTCTTACATGGGTTTGTATGTTGTTTTTAGTGTTTCTCCTCATTTTTTCTAAGAGTTTGTTAAACTGAACTACATGGGATTATTGGAGATGCCCAAGAACATTTAGATATGAGACGGGCTGATTTGATAGCCTCTATTGCTACCGAAATTCAAAGGTCCAAGGCGGTGCATGCTTTAAAGTGCACTAGGGATAAAGACAAGTTAAGAATTTTGGAACTTTGAGCTAGGGATCATAATTATAATCATAGCTGAAGGGATATGTGTTTTTCTGATCATCATAATAGAGGATGAATATTACTCCTGTATTTTTGTTCAAATTAATCTGAATGAAGATTACTTTGTGGATTATCTAATTATGTGTTGGTACAGTCAATTTCCAATTGAATTTCTAACTTACTCATTTGGTTATCTGGTTGTGTTTGATTTTGAGGGTGATAATTCCTACAAAGGGAAACCTCAAGATGCAGTATAAATGGTTGACATGGTGGTGCGTGATGCCCTTGCTGAAGCCACAGACTGGCCTAAATCCATTGTGGTGAAAGTCGGGTTCTATGATCCTATACCGGTGAGTCTCCGATAGAAATTTCTAACTTCTTTGGTTGTGGTGAAAACCTTTGATGAATTCAGTTTCATGTCTTTATATGGCCAGTTCATGTCTTTATATTTATGATGGCTTTCATAATTATTATTTTCAAGTACATCAACCACGGGAATCATATTCCCGTTTGGAGGGCTATTCCTAGTTGTGGCAGAAATGAATGAAATAATTATGAAAAAAGTTCAGTTAAACAGGTTTCTTGTGTTGGTGATTATTGTATTTGATGGATGATATATGTGATGCTTATAGTTGTTGGATGAATGTGATGCCTAATGATGTGTTCATTTGTGGGATGTTTTAGCTTGATTTTCTGTTTGGTGAGAAGCCCATTAGGCCATTTGAGTGGCAGTTGTATTTATGTTGTACACTATGGACGGTTATGCTTACAATAAATTGTTTGGTGTTGTAACCTACTCCCATATCCTGACCCACCTATGTGACCTTGTGTGTTACTTACAATGATGATATAATTGTGATTTTAAATCTGCAACCATGATTTTACCCCATTGGAAGGCAAAAAAATGTATATGATTTCAATTTTTCATGTGGTTACAACTTTCTTTGTGTGATTTGAGTTGGTTGCCATGTACAAATTGTTTCCTTGTGATAAAATAAAGTTTTTTAAGGCACGTTGAACATGAGATCTGGGTTTTCTTCTAAATACTGCATAACAATAACTTACAAAAAATGATGAAATATGTTGCAGTCTAAACACATGCATTGTCTACATACATGTTTAGATTAAAAAAAATCAAAAGCATACAATAAAAACATATTCAAAATATGCATAAGTTACCTTGACACCCTTTCATTCATTGTGAATGTTCTCATACTGCCAAATGTCTTGTATGAGCCTTATGATTGTGATGGTCATATTATGCGCATGTAAAAATTCTATACTTTCATTCACCAGCTGCATATCCACTTCTAGGTCATTATGGAGCAACCCCATTCGGGCTAATGCATCTTTTAGGTATGGGGTACGGGGAATTGTTATATCCCTTGAATTTCATCACTTCTATGCATACTACCTGTAATGAAACACATATCTTGTTAAGCGTCTCTCCCTTCAGCTCTTCATATGCATTCTCCAGATCTTACACTAGTTCATCCACTGTTTTACATGCACGTTCCTGTTGTAGACTTGTATTGCACGAAAAAAGCCCAAATACAAAATGTTTCAATCTGGAGAATTTGTTGGTTGGTGTTGTCATATAAAATGAAAAACATCTAAGTTTGCAGCACACTCAAATTCACGGTCGCCCCTTAATATATGTGGGGGAGCATTGTTTTGCTGTAGTTAAATGATTTTTGAGGCATTTGGTAGCCATATTTGTTTAATTGATGGAATCACTTGCTTGATAAGGAATCCCCTCATCTCTATGCGATGAACCTTTTTTTGGCCTTGGTCTCAATAGTTCCTCCTAGCCTATTTTTACTCCACCTCTAAGCTGGAACTTTGTTGATTAGAGAGAAAATTCCTATTTTTCATCAAAAATAACATACCCATTTTCTGATATTAATGTCTTAGCTACAGCACAAATGGATATAATTTTAGGGACATAACTCTTGTGTTAACATGCTCTTAGGGGGTTATCCTCATCTGGTAGAAGTATGTATCTAGATGATTTTTTGGACAGAAAAAACACTTTTCATCTAAATGAACATATTTGTACATTTATTTGAATCTAACCTTCATGACTGTTGATCAAATTGAAACCTTGAGTGTGTGTATAACACCCGATCCACCATGTTTTCATAACTAATAAGTGGTTTGATAGCATTTATATGCTTCCT
>JAULKK010031261.1:0-19384 GCA_032355705.1 Rubia peregrina
GCTTAGACGCTTGGAAATATCCCTCTTCTCTGTGGACGACCCCGACTTGCCATACTATCTACTTAGTTGTATTTAGTAAGCAAAAGGGCTTATAAATATCATCTTTGAGAGGTACGGCGACAACCTCCCATCCCCCTCCATGAATGGATAATCTGGACAGCATGTCAATAACCTCTTAAACTGTTCCCATTACTCGTAGAGGCATTCATTAGAAAACTGAGAGATATTAGAAAGCTTATTCTTTAACCCCGCAAACTTTGAAGCTGGGAAGTATTTCTTGATGAATCTACGCTACATGTCCATCCAGGAGGTGATGCAACCGGGTGGAAGGTAATAAAACCAATCTTTAGCCGCATTCCGGAGTGAGAAGGGAAACAGCCTCAAAATGTTATCTTCCTTAGAGACTCCTAGTGGCTTCATGTTGCTACAAACTAGATGGAAGTCCGACAAGTGCTTGTTAGGATCTTCATTAGCCATTCCATGGAATGTGGGCAAACACTGGATCATGCTACTCTTGAGCTTACAAATGACATGGGTGGAAATGGTGAGAAGACAATGCAAAGAGGTTGATTCTCCAAGTTGGGAGCCATCAACTCCCTAAAAGTGTAGCTATCCTCCACCATTTCTTCTCTCTCTACAACTACAAAAAATGTTTCTTGTGGAACTTATGGTCTAGATCTCTTTTTCCTTCATCGCCTACCATCTGTGTATTCCGCTGGATAATGTAAAACTCCTAAGTTAATGGTGTACATGTATGTACCATAAACCGGGAATAAAATGGTAGCCAACTAAAAAACCAACAAAAAAACACTAACTACTCAACTAACACGCTATGCAAGTTAACTACTATACCTTTAAACTAACATCCCTAGTAGCTCCAAAATTTTGACCTGCCCCTTCCCGACATCGCTAATAAATCACGGGAGATGTACTAAGCCGGGAGAGAATTGTGAGCCAAAGATAGAAATTTTTATTGTTGCTCCTATTCCTACTACTACACAACCAAGATTGGTAGATAGTGGCCAATACCGGGATCACCCACAGAGATGTTAGAAATCTAATAATCAACTAAGCACAACCGTAATCAGGTCGTCAATCCGACCACTGTTAGGAATAATAATTTTTGGTAAAACAAGCATTGGGGAGGGGGTTATAACTAAATCTATTAGCATGCAATTTATCACAAGAATAAACTATATAAACTAGGGGAATATTTGTGTAACATGATTAATGTCATTTCGATCATCGATTTCATTACATATAACTACAAGCCTATTCTAGTGTTTATGACACGTGGTGTGGTTGATGATCAACACTTCCCCATACCTTTCATGTAGGGTGTACATGTAATCTTCCATTGACACCACCTCCATAATTAGGGGAGTGAAACAACGGCCCTGCCTGCCATGCAGATCTAAGTTTCCCCCATGCAATTACATCATGGGCACTACACCACGAATGCTTCTCCCTAGGCCTAAAAAGTCAAAGGGGGCGAAGCACCTTATCGATGGCTCTAGGATTGTAAAGCTAACCCTAGTTTGCTACTTAATCTAACTCTGCCCGCTACCCTTTGAACTAAATCATCAGCTTACTAGTGCGTGATCGATCATAACATTAACAAAGGCAACCTACGTGTACACACCCATGTGGATCCGGACTCATCGTTACCCCAAGTGCATCTAGGTTTCCCTCCCTGGGGGGTATCAATATTGTGGCAACATGAAAGTAGACTTTGGTGTGTGCTAACTAAGTGTGACAATCATGCAATTCAGAAGATTATTAAGAACAAGACAACATAATATCACAAAACACATAAATATAAGTTTGTCTAAGAAATCTCAACAAATAGACATTAATACATGAATACAAATATAATTTCCAAGTTAATTGACTACTCCCTAACCTTTGAACCCAAGTACTACATTGGATTAACACTTTTAGGCAAAAGAAAAATAAAGAGAAGTAAAATAACCTAGAGAGAAATAAGAGTATTTTCTCTCTCTAACCTACTCTTAAAGATGAAAAGTGGACATAAAATGAAACCCTAGTAGGTAAAGTTCCATACACATAGTAGTACGGAATTGGGCCTTGAAAAAAGTAGGAAAATAGGTTAAAATCCCTAGAATATGCAAAGAGCACGGGCAATGATGTCTCACATGATCCGTACCAGCCGAGTGCCTTCGTGCCTGCCCAGGCCACTTGGCATGTCACAGAATGTTGGCCTAGCGTGGGCTGTGAGCCTCGTGCTAGCACGGTTCATGTCGCTCGGCACGAATCGTGGGCTAGAACTCAATTTTGACATTTTTGAGTGCACATCCCGTGTTGTTTGGCGTAGGTCGTCAGTTGGAACCTTGGTTTTCTAATTAACATGGCATGGGCCATGTTGTTCTTTTCACACCATGGTCTAGTCTTTCCATTAGTTACTTGAAACTACGCGAACCGTGCAAAACGGAATGCCCCACACCCATACTTAGCTGAATTTAAGGTGGATCGAAGACATGGGGTACGAATGGCTGAATTTGGCACGGTCCTTGCTAGGGCCTATAAAGGGTCATGTTTCTTAGAATGAGCCATCCTAAGGACTCCTAGCATGGGCCGCGCAAGGTGAGCCTCGTGCCTCTCTTGGCTGGTCCGTGCTGACTTTGGCTGGTCCGACTGGCTGTATTGTTTACTCCGCTACGGATGAACCGTTAATCCAATTTGAGAGTTCTTGTAGTCGATTTCATAGTTCTCCAGAAGAAGAATCTAATGGTTCTACCCTCAAGGTCTTATTCTTCTTTTATCATTTCCATAAATCCGTGCAACTCTTGGAAAACAATTATTCCACTTCTTTTCTTGGCCTTCTTGAACTTTGAATTTCCTTTCACGGGCTCAATTCAATATACTACCATGCTTTAGAGTCCATGGACTTCAACCTACTACCATCCTTGCGAATGGCCTTCTTGAGAACAACCTTCAAATATCTTCTACCACCCTCGCGGATGACTTTCTAAAAAAAGATGATGAAAAAGTTCTAACGAGCAACCTACTAATGAAATAGAAAAGGAAGATCTAGGTGCCCTATCCATATTCTTCAATTAAGTCTACAAAACTCAGGATTTAGACAAGAAAACCAATAATGACTGTCTACCCTTTGTCATGTAAACCTAACTAAAACTAACAATCAACCAAACAAAAGATGATAATAAGTTTGTCAAATGCATTGGCTAACGCATTCATAAAGGTGCACATCAATAACACCAATTATAAGATGTCTAAGGGATGACATATTACCTGAAGATATATGGCTGAGGTCAAAAATATTAAAGTCATAGAACCAAATACAAAATACACAAAAAAATAATTTTTATAAGGATATATGATGTCTCTCCTGCGATAAGTGATGCCAGAAGAAGAAGAAATTCTCATTGAAGAGGTTAGCAAAGCACATTAAGGAGCTAGGTCTTTCACCAATAAATTACTGAGGGCTGGATACGACTAGCCACTTATATTTAACGATTCCTTCAAATTGGTCCTAACATGCAACCGTTGCCAGAAGCATGCCCTAGTGATTCGTACCCCCCAAAAAGACATATCGATAATCTATTGAACTTGGTCGTTTGAGAAATGGATGGATCGGTCTTGTATGACCATTCTACGAAGCAATCGGAGGAGTCAAATATGTTATCGTGGTCATCGACTACTTCACCAAATGGGTAGAAGCCGATACATTGACCAACCTAACAGGTACGAGTTGAATTAACTTTTCACTACAAGAAACAACATCTATTACTTTGCCCCTTTAACTTCAATTTTTTGCCTTAGGTCAAGTAATCGAGGTAAAAAGTTATTTAACCTCAGTTCTCATTCTTTCAAGTAAAAAAAAATATTTACCTCGGTTATAAAAAACTGAGGTAAATAACACATTTTTACCTCGATTGTATGGTAAGTGAGGTAAATATCATTCTAAATCGAAGTAAATAGTTGAACCGACGAAAGTGTAATATTGGTAACATGTGTCTGTCCAAGTTGTATTAGTCCTTGATGTTATTGTCGGCATCCCGTTACTTGTCGCTCTGATCGAATATCTGACGATTCTAAGGAGCGACATTGCATCTGTTGGAATTTGGTAATTATGTTTCCTCCTTTGACCAAACTCAATCATAATTCCCAATAATTTATTTCACATCCAAGAGGCCCCTACAAAATCCAATGCCTCATTATTGAAGGTGGGCAATGGGGTTGTGGGTTGTAATATAACTCACCACTCAAGTAGCAAGTAAGTATTCAATGCCTAAATTTGTATTTTCATCTTCAATTTTGGGTTCTAGGTTAGTTCAATTGATATGAGAAGATGTGTTTAACTATGGGTTGATTGAAAGTATGCATTGTATATTTTTATATAGTGGATGATATATGTTTAGGGGAGCATGAAAATGAAGGTTTTCATTGACAAACACACACACATGCATGTTTCTCTAATCAATATGCATATGTTATGTTATGAAACCATGAAGTGTAGAGAACTTATTGTTTTAATGTAGAGATGTTTATGGATAAAGCCCATTATTATGATGAATATTGAACGAGTGAGGAGTGTCAATTTTTTGTAGCCAACTTCGTTAAATATGCATTCACGGATGTCGCAAAGGAAAATTTATCGCATCTGTATTGCCCTTGCAAGAAGTGCAGGAACACTACTATTCATGAAGATGCAATTGGTTTGAAGAATGACTTATTTATATACGGTTTCGGTCCAACATACAAAATTTGGTTTTGGCATGGGGAGAACGTGGATAATCATACTAGAAATGAAGTAGATCAGCCTGAGAAGGATGATGGGATGGATGAGTTGGTTGAGAAGATTGTCAATAACTACAGTGAATCCCAACAGAGTTTCAGAATTGCACAGACATAATGAAACACTACTATACGATGGATGCCCTGAAGGAAAGATAATATTGAAGGCTATGTTGTAGTTGCTGAATGTGAAAGCTAAGTAAGTATTTCTATAGTGATGTTAGGTTCTCTGATTTGTTTAAAGTGTTTAAATAAATGCTTTATGTTGGCAATAGAATATTGGAAATGGTATTTGAGGCGGAGATGGTATTATTTCCAATGTGCATGGATAGTGAAAAGATACATGTTTGTCAGAATGATTGTATCTTTTATATGGGAGATCACTTGAATGCAGAGGTATGCCATAAATGCAATGCTCCCCAGTTCAAGTTGAAAGAGGTGGATGTTGATAGATAAATTGGAAATCGGCATGTGAAGAAGGTTCATGTCAAGGTTTTTTTGGTATCTATCTATTATTCCTTGTTTGAGAAGATTATTTGACAATCCTGAGAATGCACAGAATTTGAGTTGGCATGCATACCGGGCAGTGGTTGACCTTGAAGTTATTAGTCATCCAAGTGATGGTGATAAGTGGAAGAAGATAGATGCAGCCTTTTCCATCTCTGGGAAAGAGCCACGTAACTTGAGGCTTGGTTTGTGCACAGATGGAATAAACTTGTTCTGTAATATGACCAGCAATCACAGTTTGTGGCTGGTGATGGTTGTAATTTACAACTTGCCCCCATGCTTCTGCATGATAAGGAAGTACATCATGTTGTCTCTAATGTTTTTTGGTCATAAGAAACCGGGGAACGATATCGATGTGTACCTATCTCCCTTGGTGGATGACCTTAAAAGGCTATGGAATCCTGGAATGAGGATGTATGATGGGTTCTGGAAAGTGTCGTTTGATTTTAAAGCCATGATTTTCTGCACTGTTAACAACTTTCCTGCATATGGAAACTTTTCTAGATATTCAGTTAAGGGTCATAAGGCATGCCTAATTTGTTTGGAAGGAACAAAATATTTTTAGTTGAGGCATGGAAGTAATAATGTGTATCTTGGGCACCAGAGATGGTTTCCAACAACTCATCGGTGGAGGAATCGGCGTGCTGAATTCAATGTCAAGGTAGAGTTGGCGCCCTTGCCTCCCGTATTAACAAGTGCATTAATCTCTAACATGTTGCGTAATTTTTTAAATGACTTTGACAAGAGGATGAGGAAACCAAAGGTTGATGGTAGTTGAAAGAAAAGTTCCTTATTTTTTGAACTACCTTATTGGGAGACCTTTGACGTATGACACTGTTTGGACATGATGCATATTGAAAAGAATGTATGTGATAGTTTGGTTGGTACTTTGATGAAGATTCTGAGTAAGGCAAAGGATGGAGTGAAATCAAGGAAATATATGGTTGAAATGGGAATTAGACTTGAATTGACCCAAAGGGATTAGTGATCGAAGACGTACTTTCCCACTGCTTGTTACATACTTTCAAAAGTTGAAAAAGAGTTTACATATTCCAGCCTCAAAGGTATGGTTTTCCTGATAGGCTACTCATCTAGGATTAGCAATCTAGTATCTGATAAAGGATTGAGATTGGGTAATATGAAGTCGCATGATTCACATTGTTTGATTCAAGAAATTCTCCCGGTGGCGATTAAATCCATCTTGCCAACTCACATCAGAAAGTGCATTACTCAGTTGGGTCACTTCTTCAAGGAAACTTTTTGTAAGATATCAAGCACCATAAATTGGAAGAATTGCAAGAGGAAATTGTAATCGTGTTGTGCGAGTTATAGATGTATTTCCCTCCTTCATTCTTTGACATCATTATGCACTTGTTGGTTCACGTTGTATGGGAGATATTGATATGTGGTTCTATTTATCTTCAGTGGATGTATCCATTCGATAGGTACATGAAGATTTTCAAGGGTTATTTGAAAAATCAATATCACCCGGATGCTAGTATTATGCAAAGGTATGTGGCTGAGGAGGCGGTGGAATACTGAATGGATTTCTTGAAGAATGAAGAGTCGGTTTGAGTACCGAAACCGTGCCATGCAGATAGATTTGGTGACAAAGGTTTGCGAAAAAGAACAACTAGCTTCTTAACCACCCTCCCCCGATGAGTTGATGAAAGCACACCTATATGTTTTGCGAAACTCGGATGTGGTTCTCGCGTACGTGGATATCACATCACTACTATCAAAGAGAGGCTCCCGGGTTTTTTGGACAAGAAAGTACTTGTTGAACACAATCACACTTTTATTTATTGGTTGCCATACAGTAGTCGGGGACAGTCATGGTGACACATTGAACTGGTTAGCTTTCATGCCTTATGCAACTGTGATTTCCTTCATGGCTATGACATAATTGGGTTTACCTTATCAACCCTTGAATGGGAAACACACACCACTACACAAAATAGTGGCTTTAGCGTAGTTACAGAAGCATTACACATAAATAGTGTGAAGGCTAAGAATCCTGTGTATGGGAACATTTCTTAATATGGCGTCATTGAGGAAATATGGGAACTCTTCTACATAAGTTTCAGGGTACCACTTTTCAAATGCAAATGGGTTGATAACAATGTCAGTGTACTGGTGGATGACCTAGGTTTTACAATCGTCAATTTGAGAAGGACTCGTTGTACTGGAAATTCATACATCTTTACTTCCAAGACTACACGGGTGCTTTATGTTACTGATCATGTGATTCTAGCAAGTCAGTGGTCATTCATGGTAAATTTCAAATTCGTGGGAGATTCTTGTCCATCTTCATTGTCTGGCATTATCCCAAACATTCACCCAGCATCGGTAATGTTGACGAGGGAGAGATATTTGGGGTATAGCTAGCTTTGAGGAGAGACCACGATGGATTGATAAGAATCCCAAAATGAAAAGGCAGAAGAAGAAGAAGAAGAAGAAGAAGACACAGATTGGGTGTAAACATCAATTTAAATAATCTTGTTGAATGTTTATGGGATTTCCTGTGTTTTAATGCTTCTTGTTAATCAATGTCTATCCATTGTAGGCCAAATAATGAAGCCATGATTGGATAGGCAAACTGAATACTCACCGTCGGTACACTAATCGGTTTACACGACACAAACCATGCGACATTGCAAAGTTCATGTCGTGGTATTCAAACTCCAGGGAATTCTTGGGAGATGGAGAAAGCGACGTCACACAAATAGTCGGTGAATAATTCAATAATATAGAATTAGGAAGAGCAGTATCACACATACCTATTGGTCCAAGTCAGTGGCTAATTCAGCTTAGATTATTTGATACACGCGATGTCACCAGCTTTTCGGTAACCACTCGAACTAACCGTGATTATGAAGTGCGACTATCCTGCGACGTCGCATCAGTACAATTTACCTAGAAAATAAAAGCATCATTGCTAAACTGATTAAGCCAAAATATCCCCCTAAAGGGGCTCATTCCAAGTTCACAACAACCACAAACCTATTTTGTAGTCGAGTAAAATTATGTAACATGAAATCAATGTAACCATTAAAATCCATAACAAAAAATGATAACATAAAATCCATGGTACATCATGAAATATCACAAAAGGGAGGAAATTCCTAGAATCCCAAATACAATCCAAACATACAGTCATGAATGCAAGACATATGGCCATCATTGGGAGGTGACAGGGGAAAGATGATATCATATTCCAAAGAACTACAATAGTGTACCTCCGCTTTCCCATGGTCCAACCCATCACTCAAAGACCCATCCTCGCTACGGCTGGAGTCTGTTTCTTCTTCACTACTAGCCAGCGTATCAACCTCATCCTCTCCCCCTGTGACTCATTGGGATGTCCCTCAGACCCATGTACGACCAACTGGGGCTCCACACGAGGTGCATTGATAGCACCAGCCAACATTGCTTTCATGTCTGCCACGTCGGTCATCAATTGCTGCAAATGACGGTCATTGCACATCGCCATAGCCCTAGTCTCGGCCACGTCTTTCATGATTATGGCCCATGCGCTGCGTTTTAGTCTTTTTGGGGATAAAGAATTGTTAATTTAATTAAAATATTAAACAATACGAATAACCTAGAAATAAATTAAATTTCTTACAAGATTGTAAGATAAGAATGGTGACTTCAGGATGCGTTGCAGACGTCGATAAAGTACCATTGAGACCCGGATGAGCAGGAACATCAAGATAGGCCTTGGGGCGTTGTGATCGATCCACATCCCTGTCTCCCAATGCCAGTGCTTCTTTTTAAAGTAGTTCCCATCATAGTACATTGGCTTGATCATTACCATTGTTTTGATTTTGACACTTTGCTTCTCCAATAGGTCAGTGATGATGATTCCATAAGGCAAGGTCAAACTCTTTGGAGTGAGAGAAACCATGTGCATCTCATTGATGATGGTGTAACCGAGGTGGACTACCTTCTTCTCTGCAATGTGGTAGTACAATATGGTCCCGTTTATAGTGCACTCGAAAGGATGTCCGATTAGGATAACTATTTGTACAATGATATTGCACATAATCCTATCTTTGAGATCTAGCACAACAATCTTGACAGACCTCGGCATGATGAGCATGTTGCCGACATTTATCTTGAAGTACTTCTCCACCATACGACTGGAGTTGAGAGCCCAATCGGATCATCCTCGTTGGCCCTAGGAGGCCACGAGTCCCTACAATATATCTGCAATGGCAGATTCTCCAGCTCATCACGTCCTCCAAATGTGCACCTTATCACCTTGTTGATCAAGTCAGACGTCATGGGTATGGTCAAACTGTTGACTTTAGTTTGGTAGTAGGTGTTGGTCAAACGGTGAAATTGGAGTAGAAATCCTTGACCTCCACTTCATACGTTGGCTTGTCAAGGAAATTCAGCCCCACCATTCCTGAACCTTTGTATGGCTCGAGGAAAATAACCAAGTGGAGCCTTTCCACGTCCTTGACCCGCATTGACCTAACCTCCTTACCCTCCCGTTCCTCAAAATTTGAAAACACTTCTCATTTTCTTTGGTGAAGAAGTATTTTTTGCCAAAAGTTGGCAATGGTAGGGCATCAATGGTCCTCACCTTTTTGGACCGAAAGGACATCTGCTCCATCTTTCTGGCCCTTGCCATTTTTCGTTGCTTGCTTCACTGGAAACATTTGTTGATCAATCAAATATGCAAAGCATAATCCAAGAGGCAATAATATATAATGGAATGTAGTGGTTGAACAAATTTGCATGAACATCGCAAACATGTCGTCGAGACCAATATGTATCACATGAAATCTCAGATTTATATGTATGAATGTGCGACATTGCAAGAAATATCGGTCGGTACAAATACATGTTCAAAGTGTATATGACATGTAAAAAATAGCTACGAAATGAAACTAAATAACCACAACAGTATGGATAGTTGTTGAACCAGCAAGAACAACACGTTTTGGGCACAAAGCCCTACACATTTCCCCTCCAGCTATAAACCCAAATTCGAAACCTAAATGGAACACCCTTAAAAATATTTTTTTATGGAACTCAATCATACACCCCTTTCATATTCATTGAAGTGAAAGCCATATGTTAGGAAGGAAATAAGTAAAAGATAACACACAAACCTGTGAAAAATTACTTCAAAAATTGTTACCTTGGATACGATTTACGAGGGGCTCCCTTGGAACAGATTGCGGGTAGGATTTGTAGTACTGGAATGCTTCCACTGATTTGGGGCAAGTTATATATCAAGAATAGCAGTTTATCTTCCAAACTCGATGAGTTTTTTACCATTTTTTCCACTAGCGAGGGTTTTGGTGAGATGGGTTGTAGATGTGAGTAGGTTGAGGGTGAGCAGTTTATATTCTCAGCAGAAAATGGTGTCATTTAAACAATAACAACAACGTCACCAATAATTTCATTAAGAACTACATGTACACCGACGGGGAGGCGACGTCGCACGTCGCACGTCACACGTATTAGGCTAGGTGTTTGACATGAGGCCCGATCAATTTTCGGCGGGCTTTGAGACTTGAATCGTCAATTTACATTGTCGCAGACAACTTCTATAAAACCAATGTCTCATCGACGTAGTCTCAATTTCGTTTGCCTAATTAAATGGGCCAATTAGTTCAACCGACCCAATTGTTGAGACAACATGGGCTTGGAAAGATTTGTTGAAGACCACATAACCTGAATTCGCACATCCATCTCGATATGACTAACATTTACCCAACATATCAGTGAAGTCGCACATAATAGGTGGGCCTTTCAGCCCAAACTCAATATATGTAAGCCTGAATGCTAGTCCCAACTTAAATATTATCGAAATAGTGCTCGAGAATACAACAAATAATAAAAGTATCACTAAAATGAGAAAATTTAATATGGCTAAGATCGGGCTTCCAAATTCCTCATGATAGAATGTATTTTGGTCAAATACTTACACGTGTAAGATGCTTAACTTATTATAGGATAAAAAGGATAACCCTACTTGTGCAGGTCGAGATGTTCTCTTGACCATCGATAGGATAATGTTCGTACACTTACTCATGTAATAGAGTTGACTAACCGTTCTCCTAAAATGAAAATAATTAATAATTATCTAAAATGAAAACAATAAGCCATCAAATGAAATCGGCTACGACTTGGCACAACCAATCTTAACTGTCGGATGGGTAACTGTTACAACCTCACCTGTGTAATGAGGTTGGTAGTTCATGTGGTTTATAGTACACTTCGTAAATTGTTGAAACTGCTAATTTTGTAGGACTCGTATCAGAAAGGTTATGTCTTGCCTTAAACGATATGAAACACCGAACAGGATATTGCCAAACCCTAAAACGTTGTGTAATTTATAGAACCGATATGTGTTGGCCTAGAACGAGATCGGCTACAGTGTTGGCCTTCAACAATCTTATCCGTGTAATGGGCCATTGTCAAACCCCAACTCGTCTAATATGGATGAGTAATCCTGTGTTGAAAAAAAACCTTATTTAATTGAAAGACCTAATTTCTTTAGGACTACAAGAAGATCGACTAACTTACTAACCTTCAATACGCGTAACCGATGAACGGGTTATTGTCAAACCCTTACCCATCTAGCTGACTCATGTATTGAGGTTGACCGTTCTTGGGCTTGTAATGAAAGTCCTATGTAATTACGAGGTCATGATAAGCTTTGGCCTCGAATTACATCAGTAAGGAATTTGCAAGCCTTTTGACATTCATAATCGTCGAACATGTAATGTTCAAGCCCTTACATGCGTATTAGTGTTGGAAACTAGTTTGTTTGACATGGAAATACTATGCAACTAATGAAATTGATGTTATCTTTCATTCTGATAAATAAGAAAAATGATTTGAAATCTGAATGCAAAGTCGTACGATGCATCTCGCTTGGCAACTACAGGCCGAACAGTTGATGACGTTTGATAGGAATGGCCATTTGGTCCATCCACAGGCCCATGACATGCCAATAGACCTTAGGTATTACCAAGATTATGACGTTCATCTAACATCCCGAGATTTGATCGACATATGTTAGATGTAAGACATTCATATGGGATGGCCTATTGGCTAATTTTGACCCAAATGGAGCACTTAAATACTGGAGACTGACATGTCGCTTGACAGGTGCGACATCGAAGAACTGGCGGGAGACTAGCTTTATGCGCCATTGTTGGTTAAAAAATCACTCCAAAACACTTTTTAAACACATTTATTGCCCAAATTGGCGCTCTCCATCTTCGAAGACCCCATAGTTCTTCATCAAGATTTCATTTCCCCTCTAACAAATCTAAAACCAAACACACCCAAATCCACCCCCATATATTTTGGAATGGGGAAACCAATAGAAAAGGAAGAGGTCATCCTGAGAGGGGATTCTATGAATAGAAAAAGTGGTAAGGATCAATCTTTCAAACTTTTTATGGTATTATTGTCGACATGGATTAATCCCTTTAGTTTGATTATTGAATGAGTGTTGGTATTGCTAAGTGGCATATTCTTTATTTACTTTCTTTTAGACTGTGGACTATATATGCATGTAGAGTTCTATGTTTTCATTAAAGATGTAATTTTCCCAAGTGTATATGGTGTACAACACGTGGCAACTTAATAATGGAGGTTATTTGATATGGAGATAACATTAAATGTGTAATTTTCATCATTTCCTTGTTGTCAAGATTTACATTCATGAAAAACCTTAGTGTAGATTCAATGTCCATAGTAAATGTTGCATTTTAAATGTTATATCACATTCATCAAGGGAAAAGTGTGTTTAATGAACTATATATATATATATATGTTCTCGTGATTAACCACGATAAGAGGAAACTGCCCGATGAAGAGGGAAAATTGAATTGATCGAAAAGACATAGGCAAGGTCGGGGTAGGGCAATTTGCAAGAAATTGATATACATGGTGGAGAAAGTTACAAAATGTCCTATGAAGTTCGATCACACAGGGAATGCCATAGTTGAGGAAAGAAATTAGTGGTCTAGTTACATAGGTTTGATTGCTAGGACAAAGGTATATATCTTCTTGTACGAGTCGAGGTCTCATGTTGATGATGCTTACAAGGATAACTATGGAAGGCAATGCAATATGTCTTCGAGATCGAGTGTGATGATATGGTAAGATTGAAAAATATAACCATTTAGCACTTTGGTGAAAGACGAAGAGACTTCAAAACAAGTTTGACTAGGGATTACGTGTTCGGTAAGAAGAAGAATTGCAACCCAAGAATTAAGCATCCATTATAAGTGAATCGAGTTGGAAGGGTTTTGTTGCAAGAAAACTAGCAGATGAACAATAGGTAAGGAATTTACATTATCATACTACCAAGCAAATACACAATTGGTACATATTGTTAATTGTATGCATGCATTTTACTATTGGATAAACATGCTTATGCATGAATATAGTTGCATTGGTATCGCCAAATGTGTATGTTATATATGATTGTTAGTGATGTAGAATCGTAAATGTTCATCCTTTTGCATAAAAATGAGTAAGACTAGGTGCTCATGCGACGTCGCACTATACAAATTGGCATCATATTATTACAGTCGACTACTACGCGACATCATTCATAAACTATTTTTGGCATGAATTAGGTCTGACAATGTATGCGACTTCGAATATTTACCTATCGACCTGACCGACAGCATTATCAGCTTTTGTTTGACATCGGTTAGAAGCAGGGGAAATGTGTTACCAAGTCAATTCACATTGTTGATTTCTATTCTAAACCAGTTGGTCTAATGATTTTACAGGGTCTAAGGGTAAGAAAAAGTGAGCTTGCAAGAGGAAAAAAGATGCGCCACACAATGAGTCGTGAAGGTTTCGCACTAGCTACACGAATAATCATGAAGGAAATGCTCGAGGCTAGAGTGTTTGATAAGGTGGAGCTTGGAATGAAAGAATAGAAAGTGAGGACTTCAACAGAATATCCCACGCCCGTTGAGGTTCCAAGATTTGAGAAATGGATAAAAGGATACAACGGTGTGGGAAGAATGAGGGTAAGTTCCACAACAAAAATGCAGAGTTGGTTGCAAAAAATTGTAAGTTTAGCATGTGGTTTAATTGATATGAGATGAATGCCTTTGTTCAAGTATAATATCGAGCAAATGAGAATGATTATTGATAATTTATAGGAGGACTTAAAAAGAAAACAAAAGTCCGGTCGGGTTGAAAAGGACATACTAGAATTGCGCTTAACAAGAAAGAACATCCGGGTTGGGTCCGGGGTGTCGGCATGCTCGCTAGGCATAGGGACGTCTTTGTCAAACCTCAACCACCTAAGGTTGATAATGCGTCAAGTAATCAACTAAGAGAGATTGATGCTTTGAAATCCACATTAAACCAACTAGTGGCTTAAGTCTCGCAACAATCAAATTGGACAAAAATGCCACTAGACTTGGAGAGAATCATTGCAAGTTCTAAACCAACACTATGAACTCCCCCCCCCGAGCTGCTTCTCCAACCACCTCAACACATGACCACCCGGAGTATGATAGTAGGCCCATACCGCCGTCTCTGACTTTGTCAACACATTTTGCCTTTGATCGACTAAGAACGAAGTAAGTGGAGGCCACCCAACACAACATGAAGGTATAAGTAAATACATTACACTATTCATAGCATAAAATATTTCATACTTTGTTTTAAATTATAGAGTCTTCTTATGTAGGATAACTCCTTGTGCATACTACTTAACGAGCGTGTTGATGGAGAAAGACACATCGTGGCGGAAGGTAGAGTGTACACGTCTATACGAGTGCATCATCATACGACGGTTGCGAATGATAACGTGGTGGTCAATGTCACAAAGACCCTCGTAAATGGTGTGGTTCTTCCAATCCCGGAACCATGAGGCATTGGGAGTGTTTGTTGAATGGCTCCTTCGTCTAGTAGATATTTTGGAGAATAGGCCTACAAATAAGGTATAACATGATAATTGATATACTATTAGTTTTGAGTTGAGAAAAATGTTGCATACATAAATTTTACGATTGATTTCATGTAGATTGAAACAAGGATTAGTAGCCCGAAAAAAATTAACCAATACATGTGGGGATCCAAAACCAACGTAGGCTCGTGTATCTAGAATGAAGCCACCACCATTCAATCCCGCGAAGGAAGGTTCTCTAAAGAACATCCACACAATTGTGATGCCACATCCTCCCACATGTTCGTACAAAATTCCCATGGAGAAAGTTGGTATTTTTGGGTACAAGATAAATCCAATTATCCAAAATGTGGATTTGGAAGACTTGTTTTATTTCAATAATGTGCCACATCCAGTGATGCAACTACATTGCATGTAAGTATTAATGCATGACCCTAACTTGAATCATAGATATTCTAAATGTGTTTGGCTTCAATCTAGCAAGACTAACCCTGTTTATAGGCTCTTGCATGTACAATTTGTTTCCAAATTCAAAGGGTGGATAGGGGTTCTTTGCCCATTAAAGACCCAACATGACCATGTTCGATGGAGAAGCATTTGGGCTATTTGAGCTCCCGGTTGATGCAAAAGGACAATTCGATATACATCGCACCTTATTACAAGCGGTGAGTCAACTCTAATTAGTGCATTACCCTTGTTCGGATTCTATTAAAGATTATGGGATTATATTGAGTTAATGACAATTTCATTTTTGTAGCAAACATTGGATGGTGGTCATCATTGTTCTTCCTTCAAACACGGTTTTCTAGTACAATCCATCAAATCAAATGCCCCCGGAACCTATTCCATTCGCAATTACTAAGGTGATGGCAGATCCTCTTATTACCCAGCACAAAGGATGCACATGGAAGTCCCTAAAGGTTAGAATTAACTTCAATATTGTATTATGAAATAAGTATTGCTATTAGTACTTAACTATGTGTTTGTGAACAATTTGTTCGTTCGAATAGCATAATAGCAAGTGGCCGCGTGGGAAAGCGGTTACTATTGCATGCACTTTATGAAGGATTTGGTTCTTCTAGTAAGGGATAATCATTTTGATATACAGAAGGTATCTATTATTCTCACCTATTGAATCTACTCAATAATATCACCACTTTGAACAACCTATTTATCGTTTCTAAGTTACTCATTCTTGTAGAATCTTTCTGAGGACAAGGCACCGTACCCCATAGCTTTTGGAGATGTACGTGACAGTTGAGCGCTATTTATTATGGTAAATAATTTGAATTCTTTACTTAGCCCATCTACCAAATAAGGAACTTGGATTAGGTTGATTTTTTGTGAATCCATCATTCTCTAAAATTCTCATTGATACTTTGGAAGGTAGTTTTTGACACCTTGATATAGATCTCTAGCTAGTTATGGAGTATCAATGGTATAGTTCATTTTGTGAGAATTTTGATATCATAGTTTGTGTATGGATGGTGTAGTTTTCAAGCTTCTTCTGTATATGCGCCATGCAAGTGTAGTAACGTGCAATTTGAAAGGGCGTTCGTCGTCGGGTCTTCTTATGTGTAAAATATACATTTCTGTATTTTGTATAAGAACCGACGTCGCACATTACATTTTACAATTCGGTTAGTCCAAACAAGATTGAGCGACATCACTCACACTTCGCAATAGGTTACCAACGTCCTAGCAAATGAAGCAACGTCAGTCGCACATAACAAGAAGACGTTGCTCCATGAACCACGACTCAATAAGCGACATTGAAGACTCGGCGTAGACCACGTGAATTTAATCCATGTCGGACATATACGTGCAACATCGATCAATTTAAACGTCGTATTTAATGATATGTCACATCATTAACTAACTGATACCAGCTCTTGCGACTCGGACTTTATGACGCCGCACTATCTCGACAATACATTCGTTCAACTCGACGTCGCTCACTGATCGATCCTAGGTTCGTCACATTATCAATTACCCTGATTTTTCTAACAAAAAATCGATGTAAATATATTTTACCACGGTTCTAAACTGCAGTTAAAAACCATTACCAGCTATGTCGGTAACAACATCATGCGATATCGATTACGTTCAAGAACATCGCGAATTTTCTTGCCAGCATCAACCACCCCGACATCGCACAAAGAAGGGGTATTCGCCAGGCTCATAATGAAGACCGATGTCGCTTTGTTGTCGGCAATCGGCCGAATAATATTTACCTCGGTTGTTTTCATGAAAAATCAAGGTAAAAACAACTTTTTACTACACCCACATTTACCTCGATTTTTAGACGGCTGAAAACCAAGGTAAAAACCCTGTAGAACTGAGATAATAGGTGTTGTTTCTTGTAATATTTGTTAGAAAACTATACCATGTGGGTACGGGATACTTAGAACTTTTATCATAAACAACGAGAGGCAATTCTCCCACAACCTCTTTAAAAAGTGGTGCAAAGACTTCACCATTCAACATGAATTCATTTTGGTACCACTCTCAAGCCAACGACCAAGTTGAGGTCACCAATCGAACAATCACCAATGGCATAAGAGCTCGTTTGGTGAGAGCTGAAGGAAACTGAATTTACGAATTACCCAGTTTGCTATGGTCATATTGAACAACAGAAAGAGCAACCATTGGAGAAATCTGATTCAGTTTTAGTCTATGGAATGGAAGTCGTTATACCCACTAAAGTAGGATTACCTAGCCTTCAAACAAAAGGACCAAAACAAGGTCAAAATGACAAAGAAGTCCACACAAACCTAGATCGGGTGGACAAAACGAGAGAGATTCAGTATGCACCAGACCAAGGTGAAGAATAATATGAAAAAGTACAAAAAAAACTCAGTTCGTTCCAAGATAGAGTTAGCCATGTGAGGAAACCTAAAGAGCCGAAAGGGGAAGAAAGGAAAATTAGCACCCAACTAAGAAGGCCCTTATAAAACCGCTTAGGTACACGTTGCTGGACTCGAAAAAAGTCAACTTGAATCCTATATCTCAATCCCACCTACGTACCGGAACAATATATGCAAATCCTAGAGTTTTAAACTCCCAAATTCCAAATCCAAAAATTTCATATGTTCAGTGTGTAAATTTTATACGTTACTCTTCTTAACCAAGTGACTGTGATAAAAGCTCAAGAGACCCGTGTGTTGAGCCTATACTGCACCAATGGTCCTAATCCCAGATAAAAGCTTGTGCACTAATCCCAGTTAATTGATTCCATTGGTCCTAATATAATCGTGTCTAATTTATCACAAGGCCATTGGAAAACGGAGTTGAACACACATTTAGGACGTAGATAAAACAGAAATAGCTGGTATTGCATAAATTATAAAACAGAAATAGCTGGTATTGCCTAAATTGTGAACACGTTGCACAGGGTATAAATGTTGAAACCATGTGACACATAATCCACCCGCTAGTGTATGAAAACAAAAAAAAACAAAATTATCCAGTTTAAAGCTATATAATGTACAAACAAAACATAAACAGAGAGACTCATAAAAGCTGAAATTGCAAAGGGGAGATGACAGGACCAAATTGAAGCTCCAGCAACTGTCATTTCAGATATGGATATCACTCTTCTGGTGGGACCATGAAGGATGCTTGCCCAAACTGGACATCCAGCATTAATTATAAATTGCAACAGTGAGACTCCAATTTAGTTTATGGAACTTAAAAAGAGCTTGTTCTGCGCAACTGATACTTGGGCTCCGGAGGTGGCGTAGTTGGTAATGCTTTCTCCAGATCCTGTTACGAATTTGACATAAAAAGTAAAATGTACTGTAGCATTACCTATCAGACTGCACAACCAAAACTATAAGGCACATTAGACAACCTTCGCAGATTATATAAAACAATTGATTTTCCTTGGCACCAGAAGACTATTACATGGGCAGAAAAAGGAAAGCGTATCTCAGCATTATTTTCATTATGGTAAGGAATCACTAGGGGTGCATCACTATGCAGATACATCAAACAACATCAAAGTGCGATCAACTCTACACCTCCCATTACTTTACTGAAGCCAGTAGATTACAATGACAAAAGGGATATCATGGACTTGCTAATACTGATCAGCATGAAGCAACTATCCAAACTATTATTCATAGATAAGACAAAGGATTAGTTAATATTATTGAAATAAGTTGCACATCCCATCCCTAA
>JAULKK010031365.1:0-19384 GCA_032355705.1 Rubia peregrina
ACGTATCCAATGCGCCCACCTCAGTAAATGGAGTGTGGCTCTATGAAGATATATTACCAACCCCTCCTCCTCCCCATCTCCTTCTCGATATGATTGTATTATCAAAAACCTTTGAGTTTGAATTTAGGGTTGCTAAAGACTTTGGATTTGTTAGGGTTCTTCATTCAATTTTTTTATGTGGAACTTGAATTGATTTGGAGGATTTTTTATATAGCCCCACAACTTCTAAGTCCAAAAGTTGTTTTGATCGTTTATCCATAGGAGAAGAACAACTTCCAGCTCCGGAACATATTCATCTCTTAAATGTAAAGGGGGCAAAACAGTTCCGATTCCGGAAGTTATCTACGTTTGGGCTTATACTACATCATTAAGGACATTTTAAATGGAGTAATAAATGGAAAGGTTAGACCGGGAGTTTCCCACCATTTTTCTTATCCAAAACCCACACTATTCTGATCACCTTCTTCTCCACAAATTCCTCACACAATCGAAGAAAAACATTATGAAATCCTCCATCTTGTGCTAGGGTTTGATCTTCGGTGAGAATTATTGTATTTAAATTCAAGTAGTAAGATAGAGTTTGCTAAGCAATGTGAATTTTTGTTTCAAATGCTAGTAGAGGCTAGGTTTTCATCTTCATTGCTTACTAGTAACTATGTTACAAGTGTTTAAGGCTAATGATTACTATTTATTTTGTGTCCATAAATGATTAAACTATGTTTTTTGAGTATAATTATGTTCTATAAATTAATACTCTCCATTTGTGCTCAATCATTATTTTTGGCTCAATATTTATTTGGTGTGTATTTATGTACATTAGTAAATCATGTTGCTATTTTCTTACTTGTTCTTTCTGAAATAGGAGCATTAAATATTTACATGTCTTGAATCGAATAGGTAGGTGGTAGTCCAATGTCGAGGAAGAGAGGTCAAGATGATGTGTTAAATTCCAATGATGGAAATATCGAAACAACATTTCATGGGGATGAGGACGAATCAGGGAACAGAGAGTCGGGAATAAAAAATGCATGTAGAACATTGGAAAGGAGAATGGCTAGGAAGTAAAGGGCCCCATTGGTTTTCAATGCAATGGGTCGGTGTTTATGGGCAGACCGTACGAAGTGGTCAAGTTGAGTAGGTGAAGTTGGTCGTACATAGGTGAACATCAGTTACGATAATTGGCTTAATGTTCCAAAGGAATACAAAGCCATCCTGTAGATAGAATGCAATGTAGCCCTTCATATTTGTATAAATATTTATTCTAATTTCGATTAATCTAATTTAGGTTCATGGGGAACCCAATCACATTCAACTTTTCCTTTTATGTGAAAATAAATAAAGACCCTTTGAGTTTGATGCCCCCAACCTGGATGAGTTAAGAAAGATAGCCATGAAGGTGTTATCTAAAAGTTGGTGAGAACACAAGTACACATTTTCTAGAGATTACATTTTCTCGAATAGAAAAGGGGATCGCCCATGGATAACTTAAACACACATTAAACCAGAGAGTCGGTAAATCCACAAAATAAGAACCTTAGAGAATGAGAAGAACGTTAGTATACTACAAAATCCAAATGGATTACATTTAGAAATTTCGGTGTTGATGTTTTATTGCTTTTTTCTTTTCTCGTAGGGTACGAGGGAAGAGCAAAAACACAATGCTATGCTTAACATAACTCCGCATTGGAAGAGTCATGGAGGTTATGGATTGCCGTCACTCGATATGTTGAGAGAACAATTAGAACAAGATGTTCTACTAGAAATTCAAAGGGGAATGTCCGATGAAGAGGGTAGGGCATCGGTTGTTCTGGTCAATGTCAAAAAAATATATCAGTGTGATCTATTTCTCAAGGACTAGAAGTGTGAGTTTGTCAAAGATGTGGACATTGAACTTGCGGAAAAGTGGTACGTGTTTATTTATTTATTAATATTTGCTTGCACATATTGAAATTTTGTTGCCACTTAAGGTGGGGTATTAATGATCCTCATAGCTTGTGGTTTGGTAGGATAAATTAAACCAAGATAAAATAGAAGGTCAATTTATTCCCACCAGCAAGCATGGCATCTTGTGCGAGGTAACGTGAAAATCTGATCACCCGGGATGTACTAGAGAGGTTGGTGTGTTAGTGACACAAAAAGAGGCTCATAGAATTGTATGTTCTTATGAGAGGGCTAAGCCCTCAAGAATCTATATGTTGCAAAAGGAAACCATTCTCCGGGACAAACGATTACATCAACGATTCGAAAGTTAGTGAACCATATCAGCCATATCATATCGAAAATTCTGAAGATTTTAACAGTGACTGGGAGCCGCCATCGGGAGGTTCTCACCACTCTTTGGGCGACATTGAAGTGACAAAAATGGTCTGCAACCGGGACCCAAAATTGTGGCAATCCCTGACAAGGAAATCTCATCATCCCCCAAAAAGGTGCGGACAATTATCAACAATAAATGACATCTATTAAGGTCGTTGGTAGCAAAATATTGTTTCGTCAGTGTCAAGTTCTTAAATATGGGAACATTATGTAAAGTTTATAAAAAAAATACACTGCTACATGTAGCTGATGGTATTTTATTATGAATAGATGAGATATCATAATTTCAAACCAATCGGGGATGGAATTGCAAGGGTATCCCTGGAGGCACCTTTCGTGAACAATGTAATGTTACCTATTCCCGACCCAAGGAATATTTCTTTGGCTTCAGTGTCTTGTTTATGTCAATCCCAAGAAGGAGGGTCATTTGAAGCTGAAACCTTCAACAACCTTAAAAGCTATTGTACTGACGTGGAAAAACACCAAACCTCAAACGACAATAGCAAGAGTGGAGAGGATGTCACTTCCTTTTGTCCGGGTATTATCTAATTGGATCTCGGCACACCAACATAACTCAACATACACTTTTTCCAGAAATGAGTGTATTTTTGGAAGAAGTCGAGACATAATTGCATTATGAAGTGACTTTGAAGATTTATGTAAGTGTGGACAAGTCATCCAAAAAATCATTCCCCTCTTTCTATTATAAGTACGAGTTTAATTTTTAATATTTCTCTTTTTGCAATGCAATATCAATACATATTCTTACCTAACATTCTAGATTGTATGTGTAAGGTAAATGTGTTAATTTTCTCACCAAAGGAAGAAGGTTTGGGTAGGCTATTTGTGTCCGTTGATGACTCAAGGGATTGGGAGTTCAAACCAAGAGCAGATAGATTACATACGCAAATGCATAGGCCGGAATGAAAAAAGTAATTCATTGCACCTTACATTTTGAAGTAATGATTTTATATTTTCATACTATTGCGCATAACCATTCATTCTTACATATTCACGAATACTTATGTAAAAGTTGGATGTAGGGATTATTGGTGATTGATTTTCATTGTTCTGGACGATAAGCGTGTGTATTGGATGGATCCATTGCACTTTCAACCTTCACAAGCATTTGTAAATATTTCGGAGAGTTCATTTAAGGAACCTAATCGTCAAAATGACTTAAACATAGTCCAAATCAAGGTTCGAATTTCTACAATCGTCACCTACAAAATTATTTCAATTTCAATGTTTACTAACTTATTTCCAAGCAAATAATTAGTACAAGAAACAATAAAAACATGGGAGTGTGGGTACTACATGATGGTATATACAACGAAGTGCGTGAAAGATGTTTGGTTGGATTACCTAGAAATTGATAAAGTAAGAATGAAGTGCATAAAATTCATTTTTTAAATTTAAAAATACACTACTAACCAACTCAAACTAATTTATTATATTGTAATACTCACAGATATTTCCTAAGGAATGCAAGCTGTATTCACATGATGACATTAATGTGGCAAGACATTTATTGGCAAGACATCTAATCAATGTCCGATCCACAACTATTGGAAGACCTAACGTGGTATTACGAAAATCTCAACAATCGTTACACATATTTTGCGGAATAGAATATGATTATTTTATATTCTATCTATAGATAGTTGCTTGACTAGCATTGTCTATAGATTCTTGTTGGAAGTACTATCGTATTGTTTAGTGTTAGATAGTTATAAAGTTCAGTTAATGTTATGCGTAGAATAGAATCTACGTGATTTTTTATTCCTATGCATAGATAAATGCTAATGTTGCAATGTCTTTACATTCTTGTAAACCCTAATAGTGTATTAGAAATTTTTGAAAAGATTATTGGTGATTTTAGCAAAGAATTGAAAATTTTGCCATCGGAGCCAAATTTACTTATGAACTCGAAAGTTAGTCTCCTCTTGTTAGAAACGAAAGGACTGATTTTATACTTTCCAAGATCAGAACCTAAGAGCCAAAGAAATTTACGGACTCGGAACCTTAAGATCCGATGACAGTTACAATCTCGTAATAGATATTCAGTATATAAAAATTCTATACCAGAAAATTAGGTTTTCAACAGATATTGGACCCGATTTAGTAACCTTTGCATCGCCTCCAACATTAGTTCAGGTACCAGAACTTGTTGTAACTTCCGGTTCCGGAAGTGGCAAGGAAAACCGATGGAATCAATAAGCTTCCAAACTCAGAAGCCCTTTTAAGGCGATTCCTCCAGTGCGAGGAAGGTGGAAAATAATTTCCTTAGATTGTGTAGTTTAAAGGTGGTTCTAAGAACAACCTTTGAAAGCAGAGGATCAAAGGCACTACCAGGGAATGCACCTACAAGTTGCCTTCTCTGGTTCAATAGAACCGCCTTTAATCCCTCATTCCCACAATAATGGCTCTTGAAGTAAGATTTTTAACCTCCTAATCAGAATTAGTGTTTGTTTTACCATAGCTGACATATGTTTCTCTTGTCCGCGTACTTTTTTGTTTTATAATCATTGAAAATTTTAGACTGACAAGATCCTTGATGAGGAATTTTCCATAATGAAATTACCATATTTATTCGACAATTTAAGATTGGACTATACTTGACCATACATGTTAAGATAAATTTGTTAAACTAAAATATTGATTGATTAAAAGTAGGAAGCTAGTTGTGAAAACTTTAAAATGGATTTGTGCAAGATACACATCGTGCGACAGTCATGTGGCATGTCAAGATAAAGTTGCAAAAGTAAATAATCATATTTAATTATCCTAAAAATGGGTCCTCGTTATTTTTTTACCTTGTGGGCCTCAACAATGACACCTTGGCACGAGCTACAAAATTATTCGTTAATGAATAATTACAATGTTGGATCATACATATATTTCAATATTATATTTAGCTCCCGAAGCCAGATTTTTAACTTTCTGATCAGAAAGAGTCTTCGTTTTACTATAGCTGGTATATTTTTCCCTCCATATAATTTAGCCTTCTATAATATGGGAACATTTCAGACGGACTAGACCCTTGATGAAGCCTTTTCTATAATGAAATTACCATATTTAATCGATGGTTAAAGATTAATAAAAATATTTGTTGATTAGAAGAAGCAGGAACCTAGTTATGAAAAATAAATAATGGATCCAAGCAATAGATGCATTGTGCGAGATTCGTGCAATGTACGCATCATGCGAGACTCGCACGACATGTCATGATAATTTTGTTATAAAAATATTTGTGTTTAATGATCCTAAACATGGGTCCTCTTCTTTTTTATTACCTATTGGTCCTCTGCAATAGAGCCTTAAAATCTATATCTATGGATTTTTGCACGACCTACAATATTAATTGTCGATGAAGAATTATGGTAGTGGATCATACATGTCTTATTGATAGGATGTTTAGCTCCTGAAGCTATATTTTTAAACTCTTGATAAAAAGAATCTTTATTTTACCATATGTGGCATATTTTTCCCCGTCCATGTAACTCTGCCTTATATAATACCGGAAAATTATAGACTGGCTAGACCCTTGATGAGGAATTTTCTTTAATGAAATTACCTTATTTATTCGACGGTTTAAGATTGCACTGAAATTAACATACATGTTTAGATAAAATTGTTAGAGAAAATTATTTTTTGATTAATAAAAGCAGGAAGCTAGTTGTGATAATTTTTAAATGAACTTGTGTGAGGTCATAGATATCCTATTTCGAATAAAAAAAATCAAGTATGTAGGAGAAAAATAGTACCACTTCTAATTTTGATATTGTCTGATGACTGACCTCTGTTTGTTCCTCGAGGAAAGATATAGACCGATATCTCTTCCATCCTTATATAGATGCTCGCTAATATCCACCCCAATGCCGCATCATGGAGTCAAATCAAAATGCAGAAGATCAGGCATCGGCTTTGAAAACTCGTATACCTCTCTGATGACTGACCTCTGTTTGTTCCTCGAGGAAAGATATAGACCGATATCTCTTCCGTCCTTACAGAGATGCTGGCTAATATCCACCCCAATGCTGCAATATGGAGTCAAATCAAAATGCAGAAGATCGGGCATCGGCTTTGAAAACTCGTATACCTCTCTAAAATGTCTCGAAAGAGGGTGAGCCTAGAGTTTATGAGAAAATTCCAACAACTTAGAAGCATTGAAGACTATGAATCTACTTCTAAAAGTGGTAGTAAACCAGTCAGAACTGACTAAAAATGATAAAGTGTGCAACTACAGTGCAATAGTTGTTTAGATTGACCACAAAGTGCAGAAAGTGGGAACATAGCCATAAAATTTACTCGAGATGGCGCTTTGTTAGGAAGGTTAGTGGTAAAAAGATATATGAGCATAAAGATAAATAAGGACGGACTGATGATACAGTGGCAGGTTAGTTAGTTCATGCACTCTAACACAGATAAACAAAAATTATAAAGTGTGCAACTATAGTGCTATACTTGTGCACATTCACTACAGAGTGCAGAAAAAGTGGGCACGTGACCATAAAATTTACTGGGAATGGGAACTCAGTCAGCAGAAATTAGAAAATGCATGCACTCAAACCATATCAATCATGCCTTTATATGTCCAAAGTTATTCTAGTACCTTCAAATAGTGAATTTGGGCATCCTTAATGAAAAACCAATTGTAAAACATATAACGAACAAATTCAAGGAAGGAAACACAAAAACAATATGTGGAAATAGACAAGCAGGTTTTAACACTAGGACCACTACAAAAGTAATCAAGTTTTAGTTCGCAAACTTCATCCGTAACGTACCTCCAAGAAGCAGCTGAATTAGGAGTTTCAGTGTGGTTGACCAGAGTTGTAACCAGCCGCAGAATTGGGGGCGATCCGGTGGTGCGGCCGCCCCCAGCCTCCAGTGACTAGGGGTATATGATATCCCCACCCCAGCCCCGCCCCTCCTCAAATTTCTTTCTAGTTCCGCCACTGGTTGTAACGTCAGGGGAAACAGCAGTGCCTGAGAATCAGATGCATTTGCTTAGTTCATCATAACGGTTACGGGTTTCCCGGAATGACTTAATTTAAAAAATTTAGCATGGAAATCATATAACCTCTCATGTTCATCTACTTGAACCAATTGAAAAATAATGAACATCCAAAAAATATCATCTTGCCTAATCGAATAGTGTGTTGGCCGTGCATATGGGGTGCACATGGAACACTTAGGTGATATTTTCCATTGTCCTTTGTAGATGAAACGCGGGGATTTCCCCTCGTATGGAAAAACGTAATTATTTATTTTTAATAGTATCGAGAGTATGCTTCCTTAAAAAAATGGACTAGTATTATAAACTATTAAAACCAAACTTCCAAGAATCTAATCCCTACCAACAACATTAAACAAATAAAACACCTAAAAATAAAGAAATGAATATTATTTGAAACCACAAGAACTTTTGACATGATCTTTAAAATAAAATAAAATAGGAAAATCCAACAATCCAAAACAACATATTTGTATTCTATCACCCTTAGTCCCTACACTAATCGAAACATCAAGAACAACAAATGGTAGTGGAATTTGATTACATAGAACAGAAATAAACACAACTGAACTTAGGCCCTGTCCAGTTGAGTTTATTATTAATGCTAAATTTAATTTATTAGTGTTGAATTTAGTTTATTACAACTGAATTTAATTTATTAGTGTTGAATTTAGTTTATTGGAGCTGAAATGTGCTGAAATTAGACCAAACTAAACTAGACGAAATTTACTCTAACCAGACACAACTAAAATGAAAAATATTTGACCAAACTGAACAAGAGTAAATTAAACTAAATGAAAATGTACTAAAAGAAGTCAAGTAAGAAAAACTCAATCATTATGCAAGTGGAAACTATCATGTTACATTAAAAAAATTGAATCCAGTATATAGTAATTCAATAGTGGATACAAAAAAATTGAATGATACAAATAAAATAGATAAACATAAACAGATTTGACTAACAATTTGGCGTAGAGCAACTTCATTTTTATTGGAGTGAAACGGTCAAAGTTTGCTTATTTTTTCATAGGGTCAAATTTAGGTCGGTAGTGATGTGAACGAAAATTCAAGCGACATTGTCAAAGTGAGATTCAAAGGATCCAATTCAATTAGACCTCATTATTACTCGAATTTTCTCTAATATAATTTTAATAAACTAATTTTAAATATTATTCTAATAATCTTAATAGTATTTAAGTTTTAATAATATTAATTGTTAAATATTAAAAACTAATTGATACGTTATACAAGTTGTTTGATTCAATTAGCTACAACAAAATTATACTAAGATTCACTGTCAAAACAATTGTATCTATATGACATCAAATCTCCATTAAAAATTTAATATATGAAAATATACTCCCACGCAATCTAAGTTAGATAGGTAAAAGGTAAAAATATAAGTTTAATACATATTCACATTTGGAGCTGAAAGTTGAGATATAATTGTTGCTTCTTTCACTCTTCATAACTTCATTATAATGCATAAACGTGATATGCATATCTTAGATCTCGAGCCAAATGATCACGGAGTTATGGATTTACATATGTTTGATCAAGTTCGAAAGGATGTCATGATAAAAGTGCGTAATGATATAACTTTATAGCTTTGGAGCTCTATTGGAGGAAATGATAAAGTTCAAGATGACGATGAGGAAAATGATTCCATGGATAAGAGTGATTGAGAAAATGATGATTAATATTTTTATTCCATTCCCAAAATGATGTTTTAATTGTTACATATTTTAATTTTAGACTTATTATTCAAAAAATGATAGTCAAGAACCCAATTAAATATTTGTTCATCAATTTTTATTTTTTTAATATTTTAGTACTGAATTTTGTTTAGTTGTGTTGAATTTTATTTAATAGTGCTTAATTTAATTTATTGGTGCTGAATTTTATTTAGTGGTGCTGAATTTTATTTTTTAGTGATGAGTTTAATTTATTGGTGGGAAATGTGCTGAAATTAATATGAACTGGACAAGGCCTTAATCAAGAACCACAAGAAAAAAAACATTTTAAAATGTTCAGAAACATTGGTTCTCTCTGTTGTCTACCTTGTGGGCCTATAATGTTGGAGAATCGTGTTCCATTGTCTTATCCTGATATTGAAAACCAGCGACATGTATGTACATTTATTGAAAGGAAATAAAAACTAAGAAATAAAAAAAATGTAGGTAGCTCGAGTCGAAGTCAAGTCAAAGGAAATCAACAGAATATGGTGAAACTTGCAAATAAAATATTGTACTCTATCCACTATGATAACGAAGTCACTTTTGTTTTACCTCCTCTCTTTTTTTTGAAAAAATGGTTCTAACTACTAGCTATGGTGGTTTGTCGGTCCAAAATCATATTAGACCGGAACCAATTAGGACCGGAATTGGAAGGACAAAAAATCTCTGACTCTAGACTACACCGGTTAGTGGGTTTATTTAGGACGGGGATTGAACCATAATAATTTTGGTTTTGGATAGGATTTTTAATGCTTTATGTTCTAAATATATAATTTAATAATCAAAATATTAAATAAAAAAGTAGAAGTTATTGTTTCCCTAGAAAACACAAGAAGTTATTAGAAAAATACATCTCCAAATATTATGAGAATACCAGCCATCATGAATAAATCTAAACTAGTTTTTAAACTTAATTTATTTACACTTGAGAAATATATAGAAGGGTAAAATACTGGTACATCCGATGCAAACTAGAAAATTTTGATTTTATTATATTACGTGTTTGCATCCCGTTCCGATTCGGTCCAAATTTCGATCCTTGTTGGTTCATGAACACCTCTACTTCTAGCTTCAAAAGTTGTCTTTAATCCAATTTTTTAAAAAGAAAGTTCTCTTACCCCCTCACATTGTTTCTTTATCCCCGAATCCATCACGATGCGTTTATAAACCACAATGAAACCGAGTAGCCCAATAAAGTCTACGAATTACTGTTGGTCTTGGAGAAAAAGAATACAAGTCCCTAGCTGAAAATATATAAGAAAATAGAAATTAATTGAAAACAAATATTGGCTTATTGATCGGATTTTAATATGGTTTATTTTTTGACTCTAAAATTGTGGTTTTGAAAATAATAATTGAATTAACAGTTTTGTCTTTAAGGGATAGTTAAGTAGAAGTTATTAGAAAAATGTATCTCAAAATAATGTAAGAAAACTAGCTTTCACAAATAAACCTAAAATAGCGTATCAACTTAACTATTTTAAAGTATACATAAGGGTAAATTACCGGTCCATTCGATCCATACTTAATTATTTTGATTTTAAAATTGATCAGATGCTGGAATATTAAAAACACTTGTAAAGAAGACTGCACCAGAATTCCACATATTCAATTTCGATCTTTGCATTTCGATTTAATTCGACCAGTTTTACCGATTCAGACAGGCTCATGAACACTCCCTACTTCTAACTTTCAAATTTGTCTTTAATGAAATTTTTTTGTTCGAAAAGTTTTCTTACCACTTCACCGTGATTGTTTTTTCCCATATCCAACATGGCGCATTTAAAACTACAGCCCAATAAACTTTAAGAGTTACTATTGGTGGTAAGACAACATTGTTGACTACCTGGAAGAGATAAAGTTGTTGAAGGATACGCGTCCCTTGCTGAAAATATATAATAAAATGGAAATTAATTGAAAGAAAAGCTTTGGGTTTTTACCAGATTTTCGTATGCTTGTTTTTTTACTTTAAAACTTTGGTTTCGGAATATATTTAATCAATTATTTTGTCTTTAACGGAGAGTAAAGCTGAATTTATTTAAAATTTATCTCAAAATATATAAGAATACTAGCCATCATGAATAATTTTAAACTAGTGCATCGACTTAATTTATTAAAATTTGAAGAATATACAAAAGGGTAAAATACCCGTCCAACCCGAGTCGAACTGGAAATCTTCAATATTCCACCAGACATGAACCCGGAATCTTAAAAACATTTGGATCATGGGTCAAACTAGAACTACATATATAAGATTTTGTATTTGATATTCGGTTCTGTTTCGATCCATTTTAACGATCCAAAAAAGTTCGTGAACACCACTACCTTTAGCTTCAACAATTGTCTTTGATCCAACATTTTTTTATTAAAAAAATTGTCTTTCCTCTTCACCGTGCTTGTCTCTCTAAATCCACCACAACGCGTTTCAAACCACAGCTACACCGCCTAGCACAATAAACTCTAACAATAACCGTTTGCGGTTCCACAATAGTATGACTACTGAGGGGAGATTAAGTTGTTGAAGGATATGCGTCCCTAGCTAAAAATATATAAGAAAATGGAAATTAATTGAAAGCAAAACTTTGGTGTTTGAATAGATTTTAGTATTCTTTATTTTTTATCTGTAAAAGTTTGGTTCAGAAAAATTAAATGAATTATTTTGTCTTTACGGGATAGTACAGTATACGTTAGTAAAAAAATATATGTCTCAAAAAAAAATATAGGAATAGTAGTCATCACAAATTATCCTAAACTAGTGTATCAATTTAAGTTATTAAGATTTTAAAGATATATGTCAGGATAAATTACTAGTCCATTCCATCCTAACGAGTAAAAATTGATTTTGAATTGGATTGGAACTCGCAATCTTAAAAAAACCTTATACCGAGGACTGGATTGGAATTTCGTATATCAAATTCTTGTGTTTGCATTCGGATTTGATTCGGCCTGTTTTACCGATTTAGACTGGCCATGAACAACCCTACTTCTAAATTCGGAAGTTGTATTTAATCCATTTAAAAAAAAAGTTACCCTACCTTTTCAACGTGTTTTAAGTTTCCCTGAATCTACCACGATGCATTTAAAACTATAGCGGCGCTGCCTAGCCTCATAAACCCTAAGAGTTACCGTTGTTGGTCGCACAACAATATTGACTACCAGAAGGTGATAAAGTTATAAGAAAATGGAAATTAATTGAAATCAAATACTTAGTTTTTTACTGGATTTCTGTATGCTTTAATTTATTTATTTTTTACTTTAAAGTTTCTATTTAAAAATAAATAAATCAATCATTTCGTATTTAAGGGATAGTAAAGTAGAAAATGTTGGAAAATTGTATCTTAAATTAATATAATAATACCAGCCGTCACAAATATACCTAAACTAGTGTATAGTTTAATTTATTAACATTTGATATATAAGGGTAAAATACCGGTTCATTCAATCCGAACCAGAAAATTTTGATTTTTGATCGGGCCACACCAATACCATAAATCAAAAAATCACTTGGACAGAGGACCGAGTGAGAATTTCATGTATCAGATTTTGTCTTTACATTCCATTCCGATTCGAGCAATTTACCAGTTTAAGCCAGTTCATAAACACCTCTACTTCTAGGTTCAGAACTTGTCTTTAATTCTTTTTTTAATAATTTTTTTTCTTACCTCTACATTGTGTTTCTCTTTCCTCGAATCCACAACACGTGAATATGGCCAAAGAGGCACAACCCACCTCTATAAACTTGAAGTGATATTGTTAGTGGTCAAAAAGAGTTAGACTACTGCTGGGAGATAAAATTGAAGGATAAGCGTCCCTAACTGAAAATATATATGATATGAAAAGGGAAATTAATTGAAAGATAAAAAATTCAGTTTTGACCAAATTTTAGTAAGAATTTTTACTTATAAATTATGGTTCTCGTAAAAATTAAATCATTTTTTTTGTCTTTAAGGGATAGCAAAGTAAAAATTATTAGAAGATGTATCTCAAAATTATATCAGAATACTATCCATCATAAATAAAGCTAAACAAGGATGTCAAATTAATTTATTAACATTTAAAAATATACATAAGGGTAAACTACCCGTCCATTCGATCCAGATCGGAATAATTCAATTTTAGACTAGATCGGAACCAGGAATTTTAAAAACACTTATACCGAAGACCTGATTGAAATTTCACATATTCAATTCCAATATTTGCATTCTGATTCGATTCAGCCCATTTTACCAATCCGGACAGGCTCATGAACACCCCTACATGTAACTTTAAAAGTTGTCTTTAATCCATTTTCTCTTCCTTTTTTTTTTAAAAAAAGTTGTCTTACCTCTTCACCGTTTTTGTATTTCCCTGAATCCACCATAACACGGTTAAAACCACAGTGGCTCCACCCAACCCAATAAACTCTAAGAGTTAGCATTGGTGGTCAGAAAACAATATTGACTGTCGGGAGGAGATAAATTTGTTGAAGGATACGTGTCATTGGCTAAAAATATATAAGAAATGGAAATCACCGTATTTTATTGTGCTTTATTATTATTTTATGTTTTGTTTTGCAAAAAATTAAATCAACTATTTTCTCTTTAAGGGATAGTAAAGTAGAAGTTATTAAAGAAATGTATCTTAAAATAAAATAAGAATACTAGCCGTCCTGAATAAACCTAAACTAGTGTATCAACTTAATTTAATAGCATTAAAAAACATATACAAAAGGGTAAAATACCGGTTCATTTGACCTGGACCGGGAAAAATGATCTTAGACTAGATCAGTACCCATATTCTTGAAAACACTTTTACCGAGAACCAGATCAATATTCCATACATCCACTTCCTATCTTCGTATTCCAATTTTATTCAATCTATTTTACCAATTTAGACCAGCTCATGAACACCCCTACTTCTAGATTCAAAAGTTGTCCTTAATCTAATTTTTTGTAAAGTTATCTTACCTCTTCACCGTGTTTCTGTTTCCCAAATCTACCACGATGCGTTTAAAACCACAGCAGCACATCCAAGCCCAATGAACTCTAAGAGTTACCATTGGTGGTTGCACAATGGGTTTGACTACCAAGTGAAGATAAAGTTGTTGAAGTATACGCATTCCATGCTCAAAATATATAAGGAAAACGTAATTAATTGAAAACAAATATTTAGCTTTGGATAGACTTTAGTATGATTTTTTTTTACTTTAAGATTTTGGTTTTGGAAAAAAATGAATTGATTACTTTGTCTCTAAGGCATGGTAAAGTCGTTGTTATAAGAAAAATGCAACTCAAAATAATATAAGAATACTAGGCATCATGAATAAACCTAAACTAGTGTATCAACTTAATTTACTAACATTAAAAAATATATACATACGGTAAAATTCTAATCCATCCGATCTTGACTGGAAAAAAAATTTAATTTTACACTGGAGTAGAAACCGGAATCCTAAAAATCCTTTGACCGACAACCGAATGGGAATTCCATATATCTGACTCTAGTCATTATATTCCGGTCATGTTCAGCCCATCTTATTGATCTAGACTTGTTGATGAAGACACCACACTTTTAGCTTCAAAAGTTAGATTTAATCCAAATAAAAACATATTTTCTAGCCTTTTTGCCATTCGTTTTCTCCGAATCAACCACGATGGGTTTAAAACCATGACAGCAACACCTAACCCAAGAAACTCTAAGAGTTACCATTGGGGGTCACACAACAGTATTGACTACTGGAAGGAAATAAAGTTGATGAAGGTTAAGCTTTCTGATGAAAAATATATAAGATAATGTAAACTAATTTAAAGCAAAGGTAACGAACAAATATTTATGTCCATATAATCGATAGTTTAATATGGCATGATAACCAGACAATTTTAGACAGATTTGTTATGGAAAATGCATTGCTAATTAAAAATATATAAGATTGTGAAAATTAATTTAAAGCAAAGATAATGGAAAAATATTTATGAATACGCAATCAAAGGTTCAATATGACACGACGACCTAAAATATGTAGATAGATTTTTTGAAGAAAATGCATTGTTAAACAAAAATAAAAAATAATGAAATTTAATTTAAAGCAAAGATGATTGAAAATGATTTACGAATATTTAATTGACATTTTCATATGAAACGGTTGAACAAGTGTAGATACATTTGTTGAAGAAAATTCGTTGTTGACTGTACATAATATAAAGAGATTTAATTCAAACCAAAGATAATGGGAAAATATATTTGAATATTTAACCAAAGTAGAATATAACAAGGAGACTAGATAGTTGTAGATAAAATTGTTTAAGAAAACATGTCATTGACTAAAAATATATAAGTCAATGGAAAAAATTTTTAATTTAATTTAAAGATAAAGAAAAAGAAAAAGAATTTATAAATGTTAATTGACGATTTAATATGATGACTAGCCATGTGTAGATATATTTGATGGAGAAAATGCATTGTTGACTGAAAATATATGTGATAGCAGAATATAATTTAAAGCAAAGACAACAAAAAATATTTAAATATTTAACCAACAATTTAATGTAACATGAGGACTAGACATGTGTAATTAGATTTATTTTTGAAGAAAATGCGTAGTCACTTGAAACTATATAAGATAATGGAATTTATTTTTAACCAAAGAGAACATATGTGCCCCAACACTGTTAGTGTATACACAAATCCAAACATCAGTAAATGAATATATAAACAAACCATACACCTCAAAATACGAAGGTTCAAGAACAACCAAAGGATATTACAATCTGATCCCAGATATCAAAGATAAACACATTGTGAGCTTGTGCCAGAACCGAGGATTTTCACCTGGAATGCTAAAATAAATAAAAATAATAATATTTTTATTGATAAAAACTTGGGTTCTCTTTATTTTCCCTAACTAGTAAGCCTTTGACGTTGGAGAATTGTCTCCACTGCCTCCTCCTGGTTTTGAACAATGAAAACTTTGTTCAGTAATTAAAAAACTAAATAAATGCTGATATCAAGTGAAAGTAGCTAGAGTCAAAGTCAGCCAGCGAAATTGTTGAAAATTGCAAAATGAAATATTAATTACACTAGGTCATAATAAGAAGAAGCGGGAAGTTAGTTATTTAAAAAATAGTTTTTGTGACAAACGCATCATTTTATGCATAAATTCAAATTATCGTATTTAATTGAAAATTTAAGGTCACACTAGAACATGATCAGGCTAGTAAAGATGAAGTTGATAAAAGAAAAAATATCATTTATTAGAAGAAGTGGGAGGCTATTGATGAAATTTCAAAAACGAATTCATGTGAGATACACATCATCCTATAGAGTTATGAAATTACCATATTTAATCAGTGATTTAAGATTGCACTGAACTTGACTAGACATGTTAAGATAAAGTTTTGTAAAGAAAAATATTCGTTGTTTATAAAAGCAGGAAGCTAGTTGTGAAACTTCAAAAAGGGATTTTTGTGAGATAAGCATCATTAGATGGATTTCATTAAATTATCGTATTTAATTGATGGTTTAAGGTTGCACTGAACTTGACCATACAAATGGGACAAAGTTGTTAAAGAAAAATATTTGTTCATTATAAGAAGTGGGAAGCTAGATGTGAAAATTTAAAAATTTTACGTGAAATAAACATCATTATATGGATTAATTAAATTATCATATTTTATTGACGATTTATGGTCACATTGAACTTGACCGCGCTAGTTGAGTTAAATTTGTTAAAGAAAATTATTCATTACTAGATGAATCAAGAAACAAGTTGTGAAAATTCAAAATAGATTAGGGAGATATATGCATAATGTTGAAGATTTATAAAATTACCGTATTTAATTGACGGTGTAAGGTCGCACTAAACTTGACCATATGGCGATAAGTTGTTACTAAAAAAACTGCGTTGATTAGAAGAAGCGGGAAGCTAGTTGTTAAAAATAAAAAAGGAATTCGATACACATCATTGTATGGATTTATAATTTTTTGTAGTTAATCAAAGATTTAAGATCACACTGAACTTGACTTGATAAATTGAGATAAAGGTTTTACAGAAAATATTCATTGATTAGACAAAGCGGGGAGCTAGTTATAAAAATTCGAAAATAAATTTGTGTGAGGTATGAATCATGCACGATTCGTGCGACCTGTCACGATATAACTTGTTAAACAAAGTTTTTGTCTTTGATTATTGTAAACATGGATTCTATCTTTTTTTTTACCTTATAGGCGTCTGCAATGAAGCCTTAAAATTCATGTATCTGAATTTCGTACGAGCTCTAACAATATTCGTCAATGATGAATTACGATGGTGGATCATAGGTGTCATATATTTATATATAGGATTTTTGCTCCAGAAGTCGTATTTTTTAACCTCCTAATTAGAAAGCTTATTTGGTTTACCATAGCTGGCATATGTTTTTCCCGTCCATGTAATTCCGCCTTTTATAATCAAGAAAAATTTAGACTTACTAGACTCTTGATTATAATTTATTTTTAAAATTTTAGTTTGGATAATTTTTTATATATCACCATCACCTTTTGGTTCACCCTTCATGTTTTAGTATTTGCATGTGTTTTTATATGATATTTAATTTTTATAATTTGATTTGTTGTTTTGTTTTGTTAATATTTAAGTATTTTTTAATTTATGCTTATTTAGTGATGTTTATCTATTTGGATGTATATTTTAGTATTTTATTGGATGCTTAATTACTTTCATGTGATGTTTAAGTTTTAATTTGAGAGGTATTTTATTTTATTGATATTTTTTTTTAAATTTATGTGTAGTTTTAGATTTTCTTATTGATGTTTGACTAATTTGTTTTAATATGTACTATTGTTATTTTTATTTAATTTTTAACCATTTTAATTTGATGTCTATTTTAGTTTTTATTTTATGTTTTATAAATTTAGTCTAATGTGTACTTAAAAATATATTTTTTTGGGGAAATATTATTACTTTCATTTCATATCAAAACTTTGATTTTACAACTCCTCATGTTCTACCCTAGCAACATTAATATAGCACAAGCCTATTTAATTTTAACATTTAACAAATATATATTAACTATAATTCTATGACTTCATTAGTTCCATCCCGTCCATAATTCTTCTTCCCGAAACAAGCTTCATTCCTCATCTTCAATATTTCATTTGAGAATTCCAGCCCTCCATCCTTTCCCTTTTGTGTTCAGAATCAGCCATTCAAGTTCTTCTTGCCATCCTTCCGGTTCTCTTATTCTTTTCATCCATTTCAAGACTCCTCTGAATATCTCCTTTGTTGTATTGCATTCAAATATCTGATGTTTTAAGCCCTCATCTTCCATACAGAATGCACACTTTCCATATGTTTGAATCCCAAATTTCATCAACCTGTCCTTAGTTGCTAGTCTTTTATGACATGCCAACAACAATAGGAATATAGCTTTTGGTCTAGCCAAATTTCCCAGTACCATCCTCCTCCTCCTTATCTCTATGTGTTCTCATTTCAATGATTTGTATACCTTCTTCATGCAAGATTTCTTCTTCCCAATCTTCTCTCTCCATTCCTCCATTTCCATTATTTTTTTCCATGCACTTCATCATATTTTTCTATACCCAAGAGCAATCAGTTGGGAACTCAGCTGCAGTAACCTCTTCATCTTTGATATCATAATTATGTAACCACCTAATTCACATTCTATGAGTCCTCATTCCAATCCACTAATGATATCAAATTCATGTCTCCAGGTTTTTTCTTAGTGCAAATTCTCTCCCAAGCTACTGGAGATTTTCTGGTTATTTCCTCTCCACCACTCCACAAGTATGATATGAATAATGCCTCAACATGATTCAGTACTACTTTTGGAAGAGAGAAGGCTTGCATCCAGTTACTAAGGATTTAGAACAACACACTCCTTATCAGTTGCATTCTCTCTGCCAAACTGAGTAATCTTGCACTCCAGTGCCTTAGTTTCTCTGTAATTCTCTCAATGTGTGGTTGGCACATCATTACATTCATTTTTTTTGCTAGTAAGGGGAATTCCTGAATATTTGAATGACATCTCTGCCAACTCAAACCCTGTCAAGGTCTTAATTTCCTTCTTCTGCTCTTCTTCAACAACCCTATAGTATAATTTACATTTTTCCCTATTCACCTTCAGCCCAGTAGACTCCGCAAACATATTGTAAGCCTTCATCATAGCCTTGATAGATATTGCTTCACCTTTAGACATCAATAACACATAATCTGCAAAGCTTAAACTAACCAGCTTAATTTTTTCACATCTAGCAATGTACTTGAACTCCACATTCTCCCCTAGTGTCTGCATGCACCTGCTCATATACTCCATCAAAA
>JAULKK010031470.1:0-19380 GCA_032355705.1 Rubia peregrina
AAGAAGAGGTATTTTCCTAAGGGTTCACACATATAAGGTGGATATAAGTATCGATATAGTATTATATAGATATATAAAATAAAATAAAGATGGGGGGTTGGATTGATTCCCACTTGCAAACCCCTTATATATCATAGAAACAATCACTCATTCATTCACATTACAACTACAAGAATTCCACCAAATGCCTAGCTATTTAACCAAACAAAGAATTTATTAGGTTTAACCTAGAGCAATCAACATCAAGATTCTACCTTTTAGTGCTACCTTAGGATAAATATGATAACAAACCTCATTCACATACTCATCTAGCAAGATTAACATCATTTACCCAACAAGAAGTTCTAATTCCATGTTCTTGGATTTTAATGCCAAAGATATAAGAAATTGTACACTTTCCTAAAACGTCATATTCTAAAAAAACTCATAGAATTAATGAAGTCAAATCAACATTAATGGCACAATAAATCCTCAACAAGAAATGTTCATGAAAGAGTGAAATAGAGATTTTCATTAAATAGGTTTGAAAGCTTCAATCAATTGCTCCCAAGTGATAACTTAGCTAATACAAATTATACTAAAATTCATGGAAAAATTAATACATATGCTAAGAGAGAAAAGAAGAAAAGAAAGAAGAACCTAGGGTTTGGAGAGGAAGATTTTCAGCCACCAGAAGAAGATATGAAGTGGGGATAAGGTAGAGCTAGTTATAGTCTAATTTGGTCAAGAAAAACTAAAAAATGTAGCAGATGCCAGCGAAAATGGACTTAATCGCATCGGCTGTGCTTTTTTCTTCCGAGGGCTGTTTTTCTCCCTTTGTTTTGGACACTCAGGTGGGCGCCTAAGTGCACGGACCATTTGCCCTTGCGGTTGCTCTTTTCATTAACTTCTTTGCGTTGCTATAGGTGAACTGTTGATTTGATTTAGAAGTTCTTGTCATCGATTTTATAGTGCTGAAGAAGACGAATCCATTCATACCTCCCTTAGAGGCTGGTTCTGCTCGGATCGTTCTAAGAACTTGGTTCAAACTTCCGGGTCACAAACCATCCTCTTCTTTGTCTTCCTTCTTTAACCTTTCTATCTCCTACTATGTTTTTATTTGTGGCCTTCAATCTTCTACCATCCTTGCGAATGCCCTTCACTAAACCACTCCCATGTGCTTATGAGCAATCTACCAATTCAACTCACAAAAAGGAATCTAGATGCTTGTAAGGACCAAAACTCTATGAGACTTAGAATAGGTTACAAAATTAAGGATTTAGATATGAAAACCAAAAATGGTTATCTAAACCCCATATGATGTAAACTTACCTAAATCCAGCAATTTTCCAACAAAAATATGACAAAAGAGATGTTAATTCTTCTAAAAATACATGCATTTGACGTCTCATCACCTAACTAATTTGGATGTTGAATTTCATGTGTATTTTGGATGTTGAATTTTCTGAGTAATTTAGATGTTAAAGTTCGTAATCATGTGGATGTTTAAGTTCATAAAAATAATGTTTTCATTCCTAGGAAGTTGAACTTAAAATATTTTGAAGAGAAAATGACTTCTTTTGCTTTTTCTTATTTGCATTTTTTTTCTTATTTCCTTTTTTCTTATTTAATTATTTAATTTTTCATTTTGGATCTCTCTCCCGCCGTAATGTGAGATCAAATCTGCGGCTTCAGCTTGTTCTATAACGCCGACGTATCTCTGAAAAAATGGAGAAAGGTTTAGGGTAGGGTTGGCAGGCGGCGGAAATCAGGAAGGGGAAGGCTGGGGTGGTGGAAATGGAGAAGGGTTTATGGTAGGGGTACCAAGCGGCAGAAATGAGGAAGGGAAAGGGTGGGTGGCATAAATGGAGAAGGAAAAGTGTGGCGGCGGCAGAAATTGAGCAGGGACAAGGGTGGCAGAAATGGAGAGGGGGAACGATGGAAAATTGAGAGAAAGAACGGTGGCAGAAATGGAGAAGGAAGAAGGGAATGATAGTGGAAATGTAGAGGGAGAAGGGTGGAAAAAATGGAGCGGGGAGATGGAAGAACGGTGGTGGAAATGGAGAGGGAGAAGGGTCGCAAAAATGAAGCAGGGAGAACAGTGGCAGAAATGGAGAGGGAGCACAATGGCAAAAGTGGAGAGAAAGAGAGGTGGTGGGTGGAGAAAGGGAAGGGCAGGGGTGGCAGATAGAGAGTGGCGAAAATGGACAAGGGGAATGGCAAGGGTGGAATAAATGGATAAGGAGAAGGGTTGTGAGGACAAAAATGTAGCAGGGGTGGCGGGCGGCAGGCGGAAAAAATGGAGAAGGGGAAGGGAAGATATGGAAATGGAGAAGGGGTGGCAATGGCAGATTGGAGCAGGGGTAGTGGGTGAAGTGGGGAGAGAAAAGGGGAAAAGGGATGTGGTCTGAAAATAGAAAAAGGGTGTGGGCTGAAAATGTGGACGGGGGAAAAGAAAAGGGAAAAGGGGAAATACAAAAAAGACAAATAAAAAGGGAAAATGAAAAGGAGAAAATGGTCATTTTATCTTAAAATTGACTCTTTGACCAAAAGCTAATGGATTGACCTGACAGAAGGGGAACAATTCACCAGTTTCGTAAGTTCAGGTGCCAAAAGTATTGATAAAATATTGAAGGGCCAAAGGTGAAAGATTGTGATAGTTTGAGGGTCACGGAAGTCAGTTGCTCTATTTTTAAATGAGCTTGTAATAGGTTAGGATACATAGAAAAGTAATAATTGACCACTCCATTCGAAGAGCTTCTGATCTCATAAATGGCATTTGGGAATGGTCATCATGAAAATGTATGGCAAAATAGTGCTAAACTTTAGAATGTTTCTTCTTTATCTCCGCCTTCATTTTGGGTGGCTTCCGCCACTTTTTCATCTTTCCTTGGTTGTCGACCCAAATAATTTCAACGTGGTCCGTGCAACCCAAGAATTCATGCAAGCTTGTGCCATTCTCTTATAGGAGAAAATCTTCTTCGTTCGATCCAATCACAGTGTTTGTACCAAAACCAATCAAATCCTCTTGTTCATATTCCTCCACGAAATCCCTTTTATCCTCAACCACAATCTCCCACCTGGAATTGATAGGATCTTTTACGTAGAAAACTTGATGAGCTTGTCCTTCCAATATGAATGGATCTTCTCTCCAACCCAACCAACTCTTATCCACCAGTGTGAAACCCAAATCTTCCATTCTTTGACCATTGTTAAAATCAGCCCATTCACATTTAAAAATCAGCACTCTCAATCGAGCTCCCAAATTTTAGTAAAGGTACCAAAATAGCACGTATGGGCATACATAAAAAAAATCGAATGTACTGTGAACATGCAATGTTTTGAAAATAATTGAAACTCCACTATTCTGAGAGACTCCTTTCTCATCCATTTATTTTATTGCACATGTAAATTCGTTGATTTAATAACCCCCAAAAGATGTCTCCGAGACAACCACTTGATTTTTTTCGGATGCCAGCTGGTCGACACGTGAGATTGTAGCCATGAAGAAAAAGTTCTAGTGTGTTGTTGAAGAACTTGTGCTTCATTGAAAGTAGGATTGAACACTTGAATTTCATCCATGTGGATCACAATGTATGGGACAACTTCCTCTTGATTCCGAAGAACATACAAATGTGCAGTGCACAGATCCTCAGCACTGGGGCTAACTAGCTTACCATGTCGAACCCCTACACCCTCTAACCTTCATTCATGCCTGGAACTGGGAACCCTCATAGATTCAACCTCCTTGATATAATCGGTAAAAATTTCAATAACTTCCTCAATAACATACCGTTGCACAATACTTGCATCTGGCCTATACATGTTCTTCACAAATGTTTGAAAATTTTCATATACCGCTTGAAGGGATACATCCATCATAAAAATACAAGACCACGGAGCTTAATCTCACGAACCAAATGAGTAGTCAAATGGACCATTATGTCGGAGAACAAAGGTGGGAAGGACATCTCCATTCGGCGCAATACTTCGACAATCGTAGCTTGCAATCGATCAAGCTTTGCAACACTAATTATTTTGGAACATAAAGACTTTAAGAACATACATAGTTTTGTAATACACAATCGTACATGGGACGGTAGCGACAACCGAATCGCAGTGGCATTCAATTCATGCTTCATGTTATGGAATTCATGTGATTTTAATCCAACCAACTTCAACTCTGTTAGCGATACACAATCGCTAATATTTGAAGAATAAGCTTCGGGCACTTTTACACTACTCGGTGTCTCACGGTACGACTTCTTCTGAGACAAGGAATAATAAGCAGGAGGAGATAATAAGCATCCCTACCAGTAACGGGACCTATATTTTCCCTGATACCAATGTCAACCAAATCAAGTCGAGACTTCAATCCATCTTTGGTTTTACCTGGGGTATTCATAAGTGTTCCAATCAAAGAATCGCAAACATTTTTCTTTATGTGCATCACATCAAGACAGTGTTGGACATCCAATTCCTTCCAATAAGGTAGTCGAAAGAAAATTGAGCATTTCTTCCAACTAATTTCAACTCTTAACTTCTGCTACCCCTTACAAAAATTATTAGGTAATCCTATAAAAATTTCAAATACCTCACCGCCTATTAGTGGTTCAAGCGCTTCTCGCAACTCTGTCTTGCCATTGAACCACTTCTTGGCAAAATGCCACGGATGGCCCTGGGGGAGAAAAGCGTAGATATCCCTGGTAAACAGTTTTAGAACCATGCTTAAGTTGAAAATTGTGGTTTCTTTCTCACAAAGTGGACGTGCATAGTGTCATTTCTCAGAATATCCCAACAAATTTCAATAAGAAGGAGAATTATTTATGGTGCAGAACAAAAGGGCTTTCATCATGAACATATCATCCACAAAAACATCATAGGTATGAACTTCATCCTTGATAAACGTTAACAAATCATCCACTATGGGAGCAAGATATACATCAATGTCATTACCCGGTTGCTTAGGGCATGAAATCATCATGGATCAGAGAAAATACTTCCCTTTTATTATCAGCCACGAAGGAAGATTGTAGATCACCAACATTACGGTCTAAGAACTATATCCGCTGCTCATGTTGCCAAATGGATTAATTTCATCGGTAGAAAGTTCTAGCCTTAAATGTAAGGAATCTTATCCAAACTCCAGGTATATGACATTAAGCTTTTTCCATTGCTCACCATCTGATGTATGCCTTACGACATCATCCAATGGACGATCTCTCTCTGCATGCCATCAGAGTAACTTTGCATCTTCCTTCGAAGAAAACTACTTCTTCAACCGTGGAATTATCGGAAGATACCATAAGACCTTAGCGGATGTCTTCTTCTTCGAAATGGCCCCCACTTCCACACACACAACAATTTCACCCTGCTTTAACTTGTACCCAGACTCACCGCATACCCTGCATGTTTCCAGTTTCTCATCCTCCTTCCCCCTATACAGCATGCAATCATTCAGACACGTATGGATTTTTTCCAATTCTAAACCCATTGGACAAAGAACTCTTTTCGTGGCATAAGATTTGTCTAGCATTCTATTTCCTGCAGGGAGCAATTCTCGATAGAATTCTAGAGTTTTGGTCATTCTTTTTTCAGCCCAACCAAAATTTCCCTTCAAATTCATGATTTTCAAGGTGGCGCTAAAAACTTAATGTTTTCACCCCAGGTACAATAGGTTGCTCTTGTCATTAAGAAATGACACCATCTAATTCAACCCCTTTCCATAATTCCAACATTTCCACCGCTATCCGTCGGTTCCTCCCCATGTCATATCCAACAAGTGTAATTTGTTTGAAAACCTGAAATTATAAGGTGTTCACGCAACTTCTTCTGCCCTAAATATGCAGCAATCATGCAATCCTTACATGAACATCTGCACGCACGACACCATTTTTGGCTGCATGTTCAAATGCCACCGCGATAAATGATTCAACTAAACAAATGTAATTGGGTGTGTTCCTAAGGTCACTCCAATGAGTTCTATTCTATCCATTGCCGACATGAATATAACATACAAACTCATTCAATCATATATGCAACACAATTCCAATGGAAAAAAATCAAATCAAAACCGTAATTCAAACATTACAAAACTAAAATCAATATTAAAATCATTAGTAGAATTAGGTAATAAGATTTGTAGATGTAGAATTACCATAGGATTTTACTTCCAAAGATTGCCCTACAATTTTCAAATTATTTCTTCTAAGTGACAATGAGAATGAACGGTTGCATTTATTGCTATTTTACGTATGTTCCAAGCTCGGGACTTAGGTCGGGCCTATAAATAGCCATGCTAACACGAAGTTGTTCCGATTCTGTAACAACTCAACGAATTCTGTTCCAAACTCGAAAAATGTTTTGTCCTTTCATTTATGTGGCAATCGAGGAGTCCCAAATTCATAACGACTGTCGGATCCTTATTCTGGTAATGGAACAAGGATGATCAAAGGCACTACGACACGACCTCCTTTAATAATCAAATAATTATAGGCAATTTTTAGCAAAACTGCCTTCCATCTCTAACATACAAAGGCGGTTGTAAAATAACAATCTTTGTCAAGCTTGGAATCACCTTTAAAATTTATGGGGAACCGAATGACCTAAGTTCCGAATTTGGCACTCCTTCCAGAATGTGATTTTAAAAAAATACACGGAACCTCCTTCTAACGTTGCCTTTAACGAGGCTTCCTCCACTGGTTGCAAATGTCCCCATGTGTCAGCTTAATATAGTTTGACCTTTTGTTCTTTCATATTTTGTAGTTTATAGACAAAAACCCCCAAAACCTTGTTTGCAACATTGACTATTCCCGACATGCAATCAAATTGACAACCCAATTGCAAGTTTCGCGTAGTTAACTTTTAAATTCCTAGCATCTCTGCAAACTAACCCATACTTGCCACTATCTATCCTTTTGGTAATTTAGTAGTGAGTACGGGAGCAACTTATAAATTATTTCCTTGATCTCCCAGCGCTCTATGGCTTTATTCGCCCAAAAGTACGACCTTGCGGAGTGCAGATCAATCACATCAAGAACAGAAAAGTCCACCAAAAACTCTAGATTACCCACTCTAACCAAAACATCCCTAACTATCCCCTAGGTCTTGCTTGGGAATGATCGGCTAGTTGGACTATCATCCTAGTGTCCCTAAGTTCACCTAAGTCAAGAGTCTCAAATAAGCTATAGGAGATAACATCAATGGAAGCTCCAAGATTAATCATAACATCTTTAATCAACCTACCACCTAGAAAATTATGAATTGAAAATATGTCGGGGTCATCACAATTTTTGGGAATATTTCTTTGGGCTAAGTGGTGACTCTCTTATTTTCAATTGACCTACATTTCTAATAGGTTTAGTCCTTCTCCTAGTGCAAGTATTCTTTAAAAATTTAGCATATGCTGGAATTTTATCAATTACATCTATAAGTGGAATACTAACTTCAACCTTTTTGTAAACTTGGAAAATTTGATCTTCGTTGGATGCTACCTTTGGCCTTCACCTTAGAGCAATCGGGAATGACGGGGGAGGGTTGACAATTTTCTTTATGGTAGGGAGCTCTTGTGAGTGCTCCTGCTCAATGAATACTTATTCCTATTCAAAAGCAGCCCCGTTGTTTTCCACAAACTTGTCATAATTTTGCACAACCTCATTCTCGGCTTTTCGCATCTCCTTCTCACTTCTCAACTTTTGCAGACTCACATTTCGTGGATTCACTTCGGGTTGGGACGGTAGCTTTCCAAAATATCTTACCTCGAGCAGGCTAACCGAGTTGGCGAGTTGGCCAACTTGCACCTCAAGATTCTTGATGCTTGAGAAAGCCCTCATTCCTAGCTATTCAATTTCACTTCTTGTGCGCTCCGCGAATAAGTCACTCTTCTTTATCAATTGCCCAATCTCCTCTCGATCCAACTTGTAGATAGGACCATTGTTGTTGGAAGGCCCCTCCTCACCCATAGGGTAGGGTTGAGGTGGAGCTTCCCCAATTGTACTCTTGATTATCATCTCTACACTGGAAATTCGGGTGGTCTCCATAAGGGGAGTTGAAGGAGTTGGAGTAGGGATCTTGATGGTCTCCTCCTTGGTTCACTTGGAAACCTTGGTTTCCCCTACCATATAGGTTATTTCCTCCGTTGAAGTCCAAAGCATTTACCTTCTCAAAGTCCTCCACAACTTGTTGCCACATGTTTGTTAGTTGATCCAATTTGCAAATCTCGCGCACTTTTACTTGATGAGTCCTCCCATTCATGAATTCCTTCATCATTGAAGTAAGAGTTTGGACCTGCTCTTCAAGCTTAGGGGAGTCAGTGGATCTTCCAGTGTCTTTACTTGTGATCAGCTCCCAAATTGTTGTGTACCATTTTCCATTTCCTCGAATAAGGCCATAGCATCCTTCGGGCTCTTGTTTGCTATTGAACCATTGCAAGCAGCATTCACCATTTACATGTCTTCATCGCGCAAGCCCTTAAGAAAAAGTACACAAGATCTCCCTTCTTGAACTGATGGTAAGGACAGCCTGCCAACAGATGCTTGAATCACTTCTAATATTCATACAGAGACTCATTCGGGAGCTGCGAGATATTGGACAACCGTTTCTTCAATCCGAAAAGCTTTGAAGTTAGGAAATACTTCTCGAGAAACCTATGCTTCATATCCATCAACGAGGTGATACAGCCCGGCCGAAGGTTGTAAAGCCAATCCTTAGATCATCTCTCAGCAGGAAATTAAGGAAAGGATCTTAAATTATAATCCTCCTCTAACACCCCTGGTGGTTTCATATTAATGCAAACCAAATGAAATTCTTAGAGGTGTTTGTTGAGATCCTACCCGGCCATCACGTGAATTATGGGTATACACTGTATCATTCCACTTTTGAGTTCGCAAGTAACATTGGGCAGTAAGGGTGGGAAGATGATGTTAATTGGTTGATTCTCCAAATTTGGAGCCATCAACTCCCTAAGCATTATTCTTTCTTCCGCCACAGCTCATCTCCTTCTACAAAAACAGTTGGTCCAAACGAAACTTCTTCTCCAGCACTCCTTCTGTTACTTCTTTTACCACATGCATTTTTTGGTAAATAGTGTAAAGCTCCTAAGTTATTGGTACAAGTGTGTATCATAAACAAGAAGCAAAATACTACTAGTCCAACAGAAAACACTAGCAAAAAAATTTATGAGCAACATGAATAACTATGGAAAAGCCCAACACAATAACCAACTAAAGCTATAAAAAACACTTACTACGACCAACTAGCCATGCAAGTTAACAATCAAATTTAAACTAGAATCCCCGACAGTGGAGCCAAAATTTGATCTGCACTCCGCGGGGTCATTAATAACACCAACCTTTTTGCAGGAGAGAAGTATTAACCCGCGGAGCTCTAGGAGATCAAAGATAGAATTTATATGTTGCTCACGTATGCTCACTACCAGCTACTAGAATGTAGACAGTGGTAAATCTGGAATCGTCCACGGAGATACTAAGAATTCGAGAGTTAACTATACACAACTTACAATAGGGTGTTACTCCAATTGTGTGTCGGGAATAGCTAGTGCTACAAACATAGGATTTGGGGGGTTATCTAACAACTACTAATTATGCAAACAAGAGAAAATATACTATATTAGACTAGCCTTGGGGATATTTGTGTAACATGACCGATGAATGACATTGATATTAGATTTTATCACATATAAGACATATAAACTTATCTCATCCAAACGTCACATAATGTGGGTAATATTCCCAATATCTGTCACAAAAAGGTTCATCAAAGTCTTTTTGGCTTTCACCACCGCCTCCGTAATTAGGGAAAGTGTATCGATCAAACAAAGGATTTGCGTTGCACCCACATTTCCCCGTAAAACTCACTTCCAAGGCTAACGCGCGCCCACTTAGAGGATCAAGTGTCTGAGCTGACACCTTGCGTAGATAGCAACCGTTAGGTATGAGAGTAAGGAAAATACGCCATGGGTACTCCACTATGGATACTTTTCCCCAGGCCTAGAGAGGTAAAGGAATAGGCATCTCATGATGACTCTAGGGTTAAAACGACTATGGTCTCTACATGGCAACCCTAGTTGCTACAAACTATTGTTTTCATCCTACTGGGTACACCGAAGGTTTTTACACCCTCATTAGGGATCTCGTCTCTTACATGAACATTGTTACATAATGATCCAATGAAGTTGGGCTCTAACGATCGGCCCGATACTCTCAATCATACATGCATGCACTCACAAAACCAATACTCACAAACCTACGATAGACCTAACCTAACACTCCCAAGGTAGCCATCAAGCCTAGCACAATAACACTCACATATAAAACTACAGTGCATCATAAAATATACATAACATGCATCTCACAAGAATAATAAGCACTAGTCAAACAAGAATATTCATAAACATAAAAGATATGAAGATCTATAATATCAAAATCATCACCTAGTCATGAATACAAATAAAATCCCCAAGTAATTACCTGCTCCATGGACATTGAACCCAATACAATCATTGCTTTCAATGTCATACACATAACATAGGAAATAGTAAATGAGAAAAGAAGAGTTAGTCACTTTATCTCTCAACCTACTCTTAGCTCTAGGAAATAAAAATGAAATTATAACTTCTTCAACCCTAGTAGACTAATGCATTTTCATATAGTAGGTGGAAATGAGCCTTAGAGAAGCCCAAAACAAAGGAAAACCCTAGCAACCACGTCAGCACGGGTTGTGCAATAGCACACGGCCCGTAGAATGGAGGCTTTCCTCGGCCAGGCTGATCACTCGGACCACCCAAAGTTACGCGGTCCGCCAGCTAGAGAGTGTTCTTTGCGGTCTGAGCAATGCAGCCTGTGCAGAATCTCGAGGGCATCATCCTCGGCTTCTAATGGCACGATTGTGTAATAGAGCGCGAGTCACAGACTGGTGTTTCGGGTCTTCACCTTAAAGAGGCACGGGCCGTGCAAAAACACATGGCCCGCGCCGGGACTTAGTCTCATAAGCCACCACTTGTTTGGCATGGGCCGTGTAAATGTACACAAGTCGTGCCAGTCTTCTATTCCTTCCGGACTTTGACTCTTTTCCTTCAGCACATCTCATCTACTACCACGATTAGGCGCATGACCTTTGGTCTACTACCATTCTTGCGAATGACATTCACTAAGCTACTCCGAAGTAATTACGAACAATCTACAAATAAGATCACAAAATAGAATCTAGATGCTTGTAAAGACATAGTATCCATTAGATCTATATAATTTACAAAACGAGCGATTTAGGTAAGAAAACCAACAATGGTCATCTAAACTCATTGTAATGTAAACCCACTAAAACCTAGCAATCTACCGTAAAAATTAAACCCACTAAACCCACTCATTGTAATGTAAACCTAGCAATGTTTCTAGCATCTCATCAGTTTTGACTAAATAATTAGTTCAATTATAGTTTCAAATGAGAGAAAACTATTAGGATAGCATATTTCGGAAGGCAATAGCAGAGCCTCTCAGTCCAAGATGTTGCATCTGTATTGGCTTGGCTACTAAGACCGACACTCGAGGTTCATGCGGCTCTGCGAGTGAGATAATAGAAAATGCACAACCTTGAATAATTCACCATTACAAGATGATCCCCTTAATCCGATCTCAAGTTTGGTTTTCTTATGAAATGATCTTGATAATAAGATATTTAATAGTCTGATTTCTGTTCAAACAATATTGTGGCAGGCAGCTGCTCTGATTGCGACAACCAACTTGTTAGAACATGACTTGAATCTGAATCCCTTTATGTTTTGGATTTATTATTGGGTAATTCCAATTCTGTTTAGAAATAGGATTAGACTAGTCTTATTCCATTTTGGTTTAGGATTCTGTAGTTTGGGAGATCTATATAAACTCTCATCTGGGTCTGTTTGTAATGTGGTATGAGATTGAAGACATCTGTTCTGGTCTGAGAAATCTCTCTTCTGGGTCTGTTAATAAAATATGTTTCCGTTTGTGGACGTAGCTAACAAATTGTTGGTGAACCACGTAAAATCTCGGTGTTTTGTTTTTTGCTTTATTTTCTTTGCGTTTGTCTTTCTCGGGTATTCCGCACAACACTTTTAAATTAACTTAAACTCTCAATTCTGGAATATTCAAAATTAGTTCACCCCGAATAAAAAACTCACTCAGAAATGTCGTAGATTCAGCCTAAAAAAGTTGTAAAAAATAACCCAGAAAATCTTCTCACCCCTTCCCCGTAACAAAAAAATCAAGACCCCCACCTGGGTCACCTCAAAAAGTCATTGCCCACCAGAAGTCTCATATGTCAATGCGTCGAAAAGTACAGAGACAAAAGCGTCATGAATTGCTGGTCTCCTTGTCTCTCCGCAACGCTACTGAGTGAAGGTGAAATCTGCGGCCAGCCAACAGAAACCCTTGGCCATATTTGTTTTGAACAAGATTAGGGACTTGGTTTACGACTCCAATGGTAGTGGTGCGTTCTTCGGGACTTGGTGGTGGCAGGTGGGAGGAGTTCAGGCGGGACTTAGTGGTCAGGTGGGTTTAAGATGGAAAATAGAGGAAAAATCTTGGATTAGGCGGAGGAGGAGCAGTGGTGTTAGGCGAAGAAATGGGAGCAGAGGAAATGAGAGTGGGGTGAGGATGATTTAGTCTTTTCATTTTTTCATTTTTTAACTCGGGGGTATTGTGATGATTTCTGCCCAATTTGACTTTTGACATTTTAGTCAATGAATTTCAATGTTATTTTCGCACTTTCAGATTTTAAAAGGTCATTTCTGCACTTTCGTCCAAAATATAGGGTTAAAAACACACTTTTCTATAAAAGTATCTATTTTATGTAGTAGTCCTTTATTTAAACTAAAATTTGTGGCAGAAATAATTTTAATCTCCCATTTTTCCTATCGTATCAATATGCATAAATATTTGTACAAAAATGTTATAGAAATCTTATATTGGGAAAGATAGAGTACATGTTAAAGTGGACGCAAAAGTATACAAAGTATACAAAATAAATAAAAAATATTTTATACTAAACATCCTTTACTTTTGAACACACTTTCGTTCAAACATGCTACTACTACTATCTTGATTCTTCTTAATTTTGATTTAAATCATACAGTATTGATTTTAAAGCTTGTAAGTAAGTTAACTCTCCATGAGAAGAGTTCTATATTAGATAGAATAGATACATAGAGTACATGCCCTATACATACAATGTATCTAGACATATCTCAATCAAATCTAATCATATCTAATCTACAATTTCATTTATCCTAACACCTTCCCCCTCAAACGAAACGTTGGATTAGCCGAGACGCATAACTTGGATGTAAAAAACTTAAACAGAGAACGAGAAAGACCCTTAGTGAAAATGTCTGCAACCTGAAGAGATGTCGGTACATGACGAATGCGGAGCTTCCCAGAGGCAATCAATTCCCGTACAAAGTGGTAGTCAATATCAATATGCTGCTCGTGCTTGTGAGCCACCGAATTTTGAGCTAGGAAGCTGGCGCTGTTATTGTCACACAACAAAATGGTGACTCAGAAAGCGAGAAATGTAAATCCTGAAACAAATGAAAAGGCCAAACAACTTTCACCGCAGTGTGGCTAAAGCACGATACTCAGACTCTGAACTGGAGTGTGATACTGTGGGCTACTTCTCAGCACCCCAAGATATGAGATTTTCACCGAGGAAGACTGCATAGCCATAAGTCAAGCGCTGAGTCACTAAGCAGCGAGTCCAATCTGCATTGGAATATTAACACATCTGTGGAGGTAGAGGAATGGAAAGACAAACCGAAGTGAATGGTATCACTACATATCGAAGAATTCGTGTGACAGCCGCAAAGTGATCAGTACGAGGATCCTGAAAAACTAGCTAACAGAGTTCACCGCAAAAGCCAAATCTGGTCGAGTGATAGTGAGATATTGTTGGGCACCGACTAAAGAACGGTATATAGTGGAATTGTTGAAAGGCTCGCTTGAACCACAAAGAAGCTGAGAAGCTGGGACAAATGGAGTGGAAACCGGCACAGCATCAGACATTCTAGCTCGACGAAGAATATCCCTAGCATACTTTGTTTGACCCAAAAAGAGACCAGAGTCTGTGGGAGACACTTCGAGGCCAAGAAAGTAGCTAAGGGAGCCAAGATCCTTAATAGCAAACTCCTGATGAGTGCGAGAGATAAACTGACGAATGGAGGTAGAGTCATTGCCAGTGAGGATGATATCATCTACATATACCAGCAGATAGAGAAGAACACTGCCTCAAGAGAACACAAACAGGGAGGTATCAGAGGAACTGCAGATGAAACTGAGCTGATGAAAAAATGAGTCAAACCAGTCAAACCAAGGCCTCGGAGCCTGCTTACACCCATAAATTGCTTTCCGCAATCGATAAACATGGTCGGGCAGAGTAGGATTCTTGAAACCCACGAGTTGTGCCATATATACAGGGGAATCAAGAACACCATTGAGAAAGACATTCTTGACATCTAACTGGTGCAGATGCCACTTCTGCATAGTAGCGATGGCAAGAACCGTACGAACTGTGGAGGCTTTGATCACAGGGCTAAAAGTGTGATCAAAGTCAAACCCTGGTAGCTGCAAGAATCCTTGAGTAAAAAGTCGGGCTTTATGGTGCTCAATAGTACCGTCGGGATGATATTTGAGCTGAAAACCCCATTTGGAGCCAACCACGTTCACATCAGGCGGTCGCGGGACTAAATTCCAAGTATGTTGCTGCCGAAGTGCCACCATCTCATCATTCATCGCCGCCACCCAGTGAGGATCACGAAGTGCAGCCCAATAATCCCGAGGCTTGGACTGAGTAAGAACTGTTACAACAAGGCCAGTAACAGCATAATCATCCAAGTGACATGGACCACGTAAGGTAGTACGGGGCCTAGTGGTCATAGGATGAGGCTGAGAAGGTGGCGGTGCAGGAGATTCAGCGAAAAAGGCATTAGAGAAGCCAGATGACACCTCAGAAGAAGAAGCCGAGGCGAGAGCTGCAAAATTGGGAGCCTCCTCAACAGGAGTATCAGCCGGGCATAAGGAACATGGTGCCAAAGAAGGTGGCAAGGTTGTCGCAGGCTTTGGATCAGGAATAACCTAATCAATAAAAGATGAGACATCCAGGCAAGAAAAAATAGCAGAGCGCAAACTGGCAGTGGCATAGGGGTAGCCGTGTTCATCAAATCGTGCATGCTGAGTGATGTATACCCGAACAGAATGGGACCAAGGCAACAAAGACCTTTGTATTGTGAGCTATAGCTAACAAATACACATGGAATGCTACGAGGCGACAACTTGTGCTCAGCACACGGACGAACAAAGGGATAAACTCTACAGCCAAAATGATGAAAGTTAGAGTATATAGGTGCTCGGTCGAACAGAACATGGTAGGGCGAAACTCCATTAAGAAAGGGTGTAGGAAGACGGTTGATTATATTAACAGTCATCGCAAAAGCATCATCCCAAAATGATAGGGGCAGATGTGAATGAAAAAGCATGGTGAGACCCATTTCAGCCACATGACGATGTTTACGCTCGGCACGCCCATTCTGCTCAGGTGTATAAGGACAATAAACCTGATGGTGGATCCCTTTGGTGTCAAAATGTGTACGAAGACGAGAATTTAGAAATTCAGTACCACCGTCACTCTGAAAGACTTTGACCCTAAACAAAATTAATTTTCCACAAATGCCTCAAACTTCAAATATGCATTAAAAACCCGATTTATGCCTAAGATGGTAAAGCCAAGTAAATCTCGAATAATCATCCACAAATAGAGCATAGTAAGCAAAACCATGGCTAGAAAAAAAATAAGATACGGTCCCTACAAATCACAATGAATCAAATCCAAAACATGCTTAGCTCTTTTAGGGCAACAAAAGACAGTTTATGACCTTTTGCCATAGCACATGAGGGACAGGCATTAGGTTTCGGCAACAAAGAAGAAACAAAAAGTTCACCATTTTTTGCTAACAAAGAAAGAATGCTAGGGGACACATGTCTCAAATGGGCATGTCATAACTCAAAAGGCCGTGTTTTATTCTGCTTAATAAAAGAAAATAATGCCTCTTCACCGCGATCTAGCACATATAGACCATCCTCGTTGTGTCCTATGCCCATGACTGCCCTAGTGATTTTATGCTGAATCACAAAAGTACGATCATCAAATGTAATCAGTCCACCAAGATCCCTGTCAACTTACTAATCGATAATAAATTTTGGTTATATCAGGAACAACAAAACATCAGACAAGTGTAAAGAACTCGTAAGCTGAGAATCACCAATAGCAGAAATAAGGATAGTATTGCCATTGCCAATAGAAACATAAGAATTACCAGTAAATTTTGGTTATATCATGAACAACAAAACATCAGACAAGTGTAAAGAACTCGTAAGCTGAGAATCACCAATAGCAGAATAAGGATAGTATTTCCAATAGAAACATAAGAATTACTAGTATAAGGAGTGACACTCTCAAGGGTAGAAGCCGACGAGCTCATATGGGAGGTAGCTCCGGAGTCAAGATACCAATCAAAGGTGACAACAGCCGACTCGAGCTGAAGAGAAAATTGAAACTGCTAGCAAGATGAGAAGTCTCGGAAAGGCATTGAACCAGACGATAACTGAGCGCGGCATCGTGACCCATTTTGCGACACCATTGGCATTAAAGGCCACAACCACGAACATGGGAGTACCCAAAAATTTGGCACTGTCGCGACCAACAAACCGCCCAGAACGATCGGCGCGTGAGGCAGACACGCCACCATTACGCGCTGCTCCCGCCGGTGCGTGAGGCCACGTGTGGCCTCCTGAGGCTGAATCTGATGATGTAAACGCACCTAGACTGGCTGCAGAGCTCCCAGAAAAAAATTGTTCCTACAAATTACTTTAAAAAACCTTATGGTCCTTTGCCCGAGTGACAATCTCGGCATACAAAGGTGTGGGTGACGCAGTAATTAATGGAGCAGAAAATTCTTTGTAATCAAATCCGAGGGTAGTCAGAAACCATAACAATTGACCATCATTCAAAGCAGGTGAACCAAGAGGAGAGAGTTGATAAAAAAATGCTCTTAAATTGAAGGTGCAATTCATGAACCGTACCATGTTTCCGGACAGCGAACGCATTTGAACGAAGACGCAAAATTGTAGACTTACTTTGGTTCTGATAAACAGCCAAGAGATTGTCCTACATTTGCTGAGCGGTGGCATAATCATCAAGCTCCGACAACACCTCCGGAGTTAGTGACGAGAAGAGCAACCTACACACTTTCTGGTCCTCGGCAAGCCATGCATCTCGTTCTTCTAAGAGTCGCTCATACTCAGCCTTGGGGGTCTGATTTCGCGCCACCAGGAGAACCACCAGCGACGGAGGCATGGGAAGTGGAAGAACTGAATTCGGACGGCAGAGCAGGAAGAACCGGGCAAGGCTTTGTGCCATCAAGAAACCCATATAAGCCCGGGAGTTTAAGAATATGTGATGCTTGGTTCTTCCCACATAAGGTTATTGGTGGGAGTTAACTTGATGGTGAACATATGAAGAAGGGTATTGTAAGGGAGCTGGGAGTTTTCAGCCATGGTGAACTCAGGGAGGAAGAAGGAGTAGTTACTTGAGGAGGAAGAAAAGAGAGGGCTGCGTTAAAAAAGGGAGAGTGGTTGCAAAGAGGGAGAAAAATGCAGGTAAGGTTGTGTGAAGAAGGAGGATCGGTCACCTATTCTGATACCATGTAAGTAAGGTAACTCTCCATGAAAAGAGTTCTATATTAGTAGAATAAATATATAAAGTACAAGCCCTATACATGTATCTAGACACATCTCAATCAACTCTAATTATATCTAATCTATGATTTCATTTATCCTAACAAAGCTGACTAAACTCAATTTGGATTTCTCGAGCAATAGTCAAATCATGGGAAATACGAAGGAGTTACAAAAATGTTTGTCAAATAGAAATACAATAGAAAAGGACAATTTGGACGGAGTTTTCAGTTTGGTGTCTATTCAATAAAATAAATCACTCTTATTTGTATTTTATCAATTAAACTCTCTCTACTTTTATACTGTATTTATTAGGCCTAGTCAAGTCAATTGCAAAAACGTCCCTATACATTCCCAGCTGGCCGTGTCGGCTGTCATGTTGTCAGCGTTCAAATATCGCAACTTGCTTATTTGTAACTCATGCTCCACGCGGTCGCTCAGTGACGTGGAAATTGGAATCAGAATTAGCATAAACAATGCAAAAGATTCATTTTGAGACTTTTGCATTCTCTCTTTTCTTAACTGTCTCAAATTCACAATCATTCAATCATATTTATGCCAGATAGTTTCTTTCACATCATATTTTACTGGTCTCACTATTTTTAAATTATTTTAAAATCCATATTTATATTTATAAATTAATTAATTATTAAAATAGGAATAAATTTAATTGCCTTAATATATTTTTATCTTTTATTATTATAAATAAATTTATATCTAATAATTTATATTTGTGAAATTATTTATATTTTAAAATAGAAATAATTATACATTTGTAAACCACATCATAAAATAAAGTTGAATACATAATTTTAACGTTAAATAAATCTATAAATTTACAATAATATGTAAATGAAAAACCTACCTTAATTATGTAACAAATAATATTAATGGTATACACATTTTATATATGATTCATAATAGCATAATTATGAATAATGTTAAATGCAAAGTTAAATTACGTTTAAAAAAATATGGCTGAAGAAATTTGAAATGCAAACATTTTATATACGTCTATTTATGTTTGTTTTTCTTAATAATTGTGAATTAACTTTAAAATAAAATACATTCATTTTCAAAAAAAAAACTTTTTTTAGATCGACTGATTATTAAATGGAGTCATTTTTTGATACTCCCTCCATTCCATTATAAATTACTTATTTATTTTTTAAAGGTCAAACTTTGAAAAAATTTCCTCTAAATATAAATTAATATATAAATAAAAATATCATGTAAAATATTCTTAGATTTGTCTTAACATATATTTTCTAAACATTATTTTTTATGCAGTATTATTGTAGGTAACTAGGGATATATACGATCAAATTAACATTCTTATTGAAAATCGGGAAAAAAATTAAATAAGCAATGTATAGTGAGACGGAGGGAGTATTGTTTTCCGGGAGAAGGAAAAAATTAATGACCACAATATTGGTAAAAATATTGGCAAAAGTATTTTTACCATATAAAATTTCTAAAATAAAGATATTGGTGAAAATAAAATTTTAAAACAAATAACTTTGCATGAGAAAAAGGAAATAACGGGGAAATTCCAAAAATAATATGGAAATTGCTTTAATTTCCCAAACTAGACCAAATAGTGTTTTCATGTTTTGCTATTTAT
>JAULKK010031671.1:0-30633 GCA_032355705.1 Rubia peregrina
CCCCGAGACTTCGTAATACAATCTTAATCTCGTTTTAGTTCTTGTATGCTTTGATAGTTAACTTGTCCTTAATTTGTGAACTTAGAACACCAAACCCAAAAACCCCCTTGTTTATGTGCTTATATATATATATATATATATGTATCTATCTATCTATATATCTAGCATAGTATTCTCTGTTTTATGAGCAAGCACTTAAAAATAACCTCTGTCTCTGTGGACGACCCCGACTTGCCACTAGCTACTTAGTTGTAGTTAGCACGCATTTAGGGTTATAAATTACATCTTTGAGAGGTACGGCGACGACCTCACTACTAGAAAATACCCCTATAATCATCGGTAATTCAGGACCTTGGAATGTCGGTGCCTAAGTGACATGGTGCTGGAACGTAGTTTCGAGCACAAATATGAGCACTGGTAAAATGGTACCGGTGCAACCTTTTATACTGCCGGTACATAAACTATGGCACCGGTATTAATTGAATTACATCGGTGCACAAAAACCCAAGGGGGTAGTCATTCGGTGCAATAATTTGGGCACCGATAAGTTAAAATATTTAACAGTGCTCATATAATTCAGCACTGGTATAGAAAATCTTACTAGTGCCTATGTTAGTACATATGGAATCAGCTCGTATAGTAGAACCAACATTATAATTCTTAGCACCAGTATGACTGTTATATTCCTTTGTAATCTAGCACCAGTATAATTTGATATCACAACACAGGTATATGTAAATGACATGTTTATTTGTAATCCAGCAATTGTAATTAGTGCTTATGTAAGAACCGGTACTAGTCATAAATAAAAAAATTAATTAATATTTTTTGTATTTGTTACCCATTCCAGATAATCCGTTGAAAAATGGTTTTGATAAATCACACAGAGCTTTAGAAAGAGTACATTTGCTATAAAAAATATGAAACCCCAAATAAAAAAAAACATAAAATGTCATAATCAAATACTTCCATCACTCATCCAAATTGCAAATCCTACACCTATCAACCAATTATATTTCCCTTGTCATCACGAATGGTATTTTCTTCTTTTGAGTAGACCTTGATCCATGTCTTGCACCATTTCTCAGCTACTTCTTGAAGTTCATAGGTATTGTGTGCCCCGCACCCCTCTGGAAAAACCTGCAATTTGCTTAGATGTGAAGCAGTAGGTAAAAGTATTGATTTTGAAGGCATAACAGTCACTGGTAAAGAGCTTCCTATTAAAGGCGGCAATAGAACATGGTTCCAAAAAAATGTGGAACCGCCTTGGTGAAAGGGTTCCAAACTCGGAACCCCTGTTCGAAACCCGTCAAATTTGTTGAAAGGCGGTTTATAAATAAATGCCTTTAAATAGGGTTAATTTAAGGTTGTTAATGTTATACCCGCCTTTAATTATCCCTAAGTAAAGGTGATTGTGTCAAATCGCATTTGATTAACAACTTTTTCGAGTTCAGAATAGGGCCCCGATAGCATTTTCAAGTTCGTAACTAGATGCCCTCCATGTTACTAAATGACGATAGTAATTTCAAATTTGGAAGTACTATCGTGTCCTTGTTCCAATTTTGGTGGGTGTTTATTTGTGGAACATTTAATTTGAAAGTGGGTTTCGAGTTTGGAACCCACTCAGTATATATGGAAAAAACATATATTTCTTTAAATTCTCATAAACAATCAAATTAAATTTGAAGAATTTTCTCTCATTTCCTATCCATTGGTGAAGAAGTAAAGTTAATACATTTAAGTGCATCATTTACCATTGGAAAAGGTAAGTTGTGTACAAATTTATTGCTTGGCATTATCTTGAAATGAGGGTTTATATATAAATCTTGAATTAGGGTTTGTAGTTGGGTTAATTAGAGGTGTCTTATGATTATTGTTGTGAGAATGCTAATGGATTGCATTGTAATTTACTTGTAGTTGTAGGGTAATGGATCGGAATGAAATCATTGCTAATGATCTTAGAAAACCACATGATTACATGTCATTGGTTGACTCATTTATTATGTTAGCATTTAAAGATGCTTCTAAAAAGGCGTTGTGTGAGCACGATGCCCGTGTAAATATTATAGAAATGCTATGTATTTAGGGAGGAAGAAATTGCTGGAACATCGCATAATGATGTGGTTTTAAACTACCTACACATGTTGGGTATGGCATGGGGAAGTTGGAGAAACGTCTCGTACGATTGAATTGTGTAACACGAATGTGGGAGATGAATTAGAAGGGAATGCGGAATATGATGAAATGGTGGATGATATTGCAAGAGAGTTCAAAGGTAAACCAACCCGAGGTCTTACAAGCTTTACTTGACGACAAAGAGCTGCCATAGTACAATGGTTCAAAACACTCGGTATTGAGTGCGACTTTGAGGGTAATGAATTTGAAAGCCTAATTTGGGTGGACCGATAAGTCGATGACTGAAAATCTCAAATTGTTTAGGGAATTTATCCCCAAAGGTAATCTTATGACGAAATTGTTATATGCCACGGAAAAAATCTCTGCCCAATAGGATTAGAACTGCAAAAAAATACGCTTGCCCAAATGATTGTATGTTGTACCGGAAGAAAGATGGTGAAAATTAAGAAACATGCTGAGTATGTGGTGAGTCTCACTACAAGTTGAAGAGGGGTACAATTGCAGTGGGTGCAGAAGTGTTAACTAAATCAAACAAAAAGAGAGTGGCAAAAGTGATGTGGTGCACTGGCACGTGGAGAGGGATCGACCAATGGATGATGTGATTAGACATACGTTGAATGGTGAGCAATGGAAAAATATATATGCTCTTTACCCCCAGATTGGCTCAGAACCTCGGCATTTGAGGTTAGGTATATGCACTGATGAAATGAATACATTTGGCAATATGAGTAGTACATATGGTTCTTGGCATGTTATATTGGTTATCTACAGACTTCCGTCGTGGTTGACGATGAAACGTAAGTACGAGTTATTGTCTGTGATTATTTTTAGTCCTAAGAAACCGGGTAATAACATAGATGTGTACCTTGCTCCTCTTGTCAGGGATTTGTTACCTCTATTTAATGTAGGTGTTTGAACATATGACAGTAGTGTTGAAGATTTCTTTACAGTGAAAATAATGTTTTTTTGCACCATAGATGATTTTCCTGTGATAATGCATGGGCCTTATGACCAAATCACAAGGAAAATAACCCAAGGAAACAAACTTGCCCAGGAACCGAATAGCAAGCAGGGAAGGTGTTTTATGAGTCTGATGGGAGAGCTCCAGTCCCATCAGCCACCAAACTCATATAACGAGAAGAATAATCATAAACAAATGTAGGATTTACTATCTGATCACTATTAACCTAGAAACATTTCTACATGGAAATAATGGCTAACCGAAGCATTGGGGCAAGCACGGACCTGCGTCTACCTGCATGAAATCAATCTGCCCATCTTGTAGGTTAAGGTGCATACTGGACTGGTGTGGATTGTATACAAGCATACTACAAATTCTGGTCTTAACGTTGGCATCGTCCGTGGGACTCACATAATCTTTTAGCATCTACACAAGTTGGAAAAAATTGAGGCATAGATGCCGAGAAATCTATACAACCAGCAGGTAATGGAAGACGTGACACATGAGGAAGAGTCTTTCCCAACGCTGAAACCGATGGGGGAGAGATATCAGCTTCGCATGACATTGGAGGTTATGAACAACTTGGAGGTCCTTTAAACAATCGTGGCATCTCAGAAGAAAACCTAGGAGGAGATGATGAAAAGGTTGAAAGAAATGAAGCACGTGCAAAACGGTAAGGCAAAGAAAAGAGTACACGATCTATAGCCAATTGAGCTCTTCCCAGAGCAAAAAGGTGACAGTGAAGGACCCAACTGAGGAGAGAGGGGGTCGCGGACAGCTCGGAGTAGGGAAAGGAAGGAGAAAAACACAGCCACCACTAGAAGAAAGGTATAGGTCAGAGGTGGAGAGAGCACAGCAGACGGTGAATGGAGAGAGGGTTATGTACCACTCCAAAGGAGAAAATAGCAGGTTAGGGGTAAGACCCAGCCAAAAGAAAAAGAAAAAGGCCCGAATAAGGAAAGTAGGGGCACACCATTCACCCGGTGGATACAACTTAGTATGGCTGATCCAGAGCTGAAAACACCAATGAACCTTGGGCAGTATAATGGGGTGGCCGATCTATAGGATCAGTTGCAGACGTTTTGCACCAACATAGCTATTTTTGCGATACTGCAAGTCATATGGTGCAAAGTATTTGCAATCGCCCTAACAAAAATGACCAGGATGTGGTTAGAACCCATGGAGATAAAATAATCGACAACATCAGTCGACTGGAGTATAGGTTCCTGACTTGCTTCATGCAGAGGAAGAATTTTTAGAAGATAAGGTCCGAAGGCAAAAGCCAGCAGAGACATTGTCGGTATATTGGGAGTGGTTCAATGATGAGGCAAACCAAGTGGATGAGAGGAGCAACAAGTTCCTCATTGACACATTCATAAATGGTCTGAGTCATGAGCTGTTATTGAGGGACTTCACCTTGGACTAATCGACGATGATCGATGAACTGATGAGGAGAGTTGGAAAACTTAACAGTGCAGACCTAGCTGACAAAAGGAAGAAGGAAGCACATAAAGGTCACAGTCAGGGAAAGGCCGACGGGGAAAGCTCAGAGGGAAAGTCGAGGAAAGCTAGGACTGCCAGAACAAGCATCCAACGTATGTTAAGTAGGTTCAACAAGTTGGAAAGGTTTTTCACCCCGCTGATCAAAATGCACAAGAATATCTTCCCCCTGTGTGCAGGGAAGGGCATACTGGATGTGCCGCCAAGGATGAAGAAGGAGCCCGACAAGAGAAACAAGTCTAAGTTCTGTGATTACCATGATAACCATGGCCATGACATGAATGATTGTATTCATGTAAAGCAAAACATAGAGGATGCAGTGTAGAGTGGCAAACAAGCGCACCTCAAAAAAATGCAAAGGCCCATAAAAAGCCACCTAACAGAGCAAGATTTAGTACGGGGGATCTCGCAGACAGCAGGATGGTCGGGGAAGAATAAAGTGCCCGAAAGAGAGCAAAGGTGGGACAAAGGAAAAGAGGTGGCCAAGGCTGAGAAAGACGGGGAGCATGGTAAGAGGCGGAGAGAAGACACCCCCGATGACGATGGCAGAGCAGCTACTGTGAAAGAAACATACGCCATCATAGGCGGAAGTGCAAGAGGAAGAACTGAGTATCAGCAAAATGCACGGTGCAGATAGACATCATAGCCAGCATCGGAAGGAAGGAAAGTAGGGGCAAACAAAGTAATAATGTTTGCCGCTAGCTATCCGATACCGGATAGACTAGCTGGCGGAGATGTTGTGGTGATAACAGTCAGAGTGATGGATAAAAGGATTCACCGGACATATGTAGACAGTATAAGTTTTGCAGAAATCATGTATTAAAACTGATACTCCTTCCGCAAGTGGTGGGGGAAGGTTTGAGAAGCAAGAATGTGGACATGGAGTTAATAGTCATGAAGGCAAACAACCCATATAATATGGTATTGGGCATGCCGGTGTTAGCATTGCTGAAAGGCATAGTGTCGATCCTACACCTTTTGTTGAAGTTCCCAACCAATAGAGGAATAGCCACGGGGAGAGGAGACCAGCAGAAAGCTAGGGAATGCCATAGGATTGCACTCAGTAAGCGAAAATAGAAAATGGAAATGGAAGCAAATGAGGGTAGGCCAACAAAGCCAGGCCTGTAAGAATAATTACAGCAGGAATGACCCGACAAAACTTTGCGCAAAAGTAGAAATGGTAAAGCAAAACGGAGACTATTCGATACAGGTGGGAATATCTCTTCCGCCTAAAGTGAAAAGTGAGCTTGTAAAAGTCTTGAAGGAGAGCATTTGGGCTTTCGCCTGGAAACCGAAAGATATGACGGGGGTACCAAAGGATGTGGGCTATCACGAGTTGAAAGTAGATCCTTCTTACAAGACTGTCAAGAAAAAGAGCATGATGATCTACAGAGAGAAAAGCAAAGCAGTAAACATTGAGGTAAACCAACTGGTTGGAGTGGGGATCCTAAAAGAAATCTCGTACCCAACCTGGCTTGCTTACCCAGTGCTGGTGAAAAAAATAGACTGCAGCTGGAGGATGTTTGTGCACTACACGGACCTGAACAAGGCATGCCCTAAAGACTGCCAGTCATTGACAATAGGGTACACACCCTTACAAACTATCCAATTAAATGATTTCTCGATGCAAAAAAAGTATCATCAGATCCCATTGCTAAAGAGTGATGTAAACAAAACTGATTTTATCACTAAAATTAGCCTTTGGCTATCGAATGATACATTTTAGTTTGAGAAATGCCAGGGCCACATACCAAATGGTGGTGGACAAAATTTTCCAGAAGCATATCGGAAAGCACCTGGAGGTGCATGTAGACAACATGGTGATAAAGAGAAGCCAGTATGAGACCTTTGTGGAGGATATTAGGGATACCTTGGTGCAATTCATGGAGACATGGATGAAACTAAACCCAGCCAAATGCCAGTTCGGAGAGGGGCAGGGAAATTCCTAGGCACATGCTATCGAATGAAGGACTACAAACAAAACCCAAGAAGATAAAGGAAATCTTGGAGATGAAGTCACCGAACATGGTCAAGGAGGTGCAAAAACTGAATGGGAAGTTGGCAGCTATGAATCGTTTCATTTCTCGAGCAGAAGAGAGAGCCCTCTTTTTTTTCAAAACATTGAAGGGATGTGTGGTTAAGAAAGAAATAGTGCAGTGGTGAGCTGCAGGAAAAAGTGTTTGAAAAACTAAAATCTTACCTAAAAGACTTTCTGACCCTAACTAACCCAAGAAAAGGGGAAACCTTGTACTTGTATGTAGTACCAAGCAAAGAAGCAGTCAACGGTGTGCTAGTCTGGGAGGAGAACAAAGTTCAACAACCTGTGTACTTATGAGTTGGGCCATGTAGGGCCCAGGGAAGGGGTACACAAAGGGGAGAAACTTGCCTTAGCTCTGATCCACGTGGAAAGGAGGCTAAGGCAGTACTTTCAGGCACAAACTATGATAGTTTTCACAAATCAACGGCTAAAGGCAGTACTAACCAAACTAGAAACCTCAGGGAGGTTGGTGAAGTGGGCAGTTGAGTTGGGAGAGCATGCTATTGAATATGTCCCAAGGAAAGTAATAAAGGGGAAAGTAATGGCAGAATTTATGGCAAAGATGCCCAAAGAAGGAAGAATGAAAGCAATGGAAGGAAACACCCAGGCTATCTAGCCTGCAGGCCAAGCTGAGCAGACAGAAAAAGATGTGTGGAAGCTATAAATAAATGGAGCCTCCAGAGTGGACAGAGCAAGTACTAGCCTAGTAATATCATACTCGGAACGTGTGGAGTCAATCTACGCCCTGCTCTTTAAGTTCCCAGCCTCCAACAATGAAGCAGAATATGAGGCAATAATTGCATGTATAGAGATAGCTAGTAAAATGGGAGAAAATAAGTTGCAGGCTATGGGGATTCGATTTAGTAGCTGACTAGTATATTAGGTAGTACGCTGCCTAGGATAAGGGTATAAACGAACCAATCTAATCGTGAAAAGCTTACAAATAGCTCGAGCAAAAGCTCAACTCGAACTCGGGCTAGACGAACATGAGCCAAGCTCGAGCAAGCTTGATTATTATGCGAGCTCTAATTCGAGCTTCTTCATTCTTGTTCGCTAGAATCATCAAGCTTCATGAGCCTATACTTATACAACTATATTATTTTTAATTTATAGCTTAATATAAATTAGCTGAGTGTATTGGTTTGTTTGAAGGTAACAAGCTCAACAAGCAAATCTTGTTCGAGCTCGAGCTCGAATTCAATCAAGTTACGAACTGAGCTCCAGCAGATCATAAACATTTGATCATGAAATTGTGATAAGATGTTTGGGCTTAAATGAGCTCGAGCTCAAACATGAACATAGAAAATTTTCGAGCTCTAGCTCGAGTGCACCACTATTCGATCTCAGCTCGGTTCGTTTACACCCCTAGCTAAGGAGCCAGCAATGATGTAGTACAAAGACTATGAAAGAAATTTGGTGGCTAACTTTGAATAATTTGACATCACAAGGGTCCTAAGGTCACAATACATGAGAGCAGATGAATTGAGCTAATAGTCATCTTCAGTCCACGTGCACTTAACTAAATATGTGTTATTAAAGGAGTTGGCATGATGGTCAACAAATGCAAGACAGGTGAGGATGATACAAGGGGTAACGCCCGACTGGACGACACTCATTCGTAATTATCTGGAGCATAAGATACTTCCAGAAGATGACAAGGAGGTAAGGACAGTAAAAAAAAGGAAAGCATTGCATTAAGCTGTGAGGAGCGAGCTATAATACAAGAGAGGCTACACTGAGCCATGGCTTAGATTCCTAGGCCCCGAGTTGGAAGGTATGATCCTTAAAGAGATGCATGAAGGGACTTGTGGATGTCATAAAGGAGCAAGAATGGTGGCACTACGAGCACTAAGAGCAGGATACTACTGGCTAACCATGAAGGAGGACTCGGAAAAAATTGTCAAAGAATGTCACAGATGCCAAGAGCATGCCCAGGTGCAAAGGCTCCCTATAGAGAAAATGACCAGCATAAGATCACCCCAGCCCTTTGTTAAATGGGGGATCGACATTGCAGGTCTGTTCTATGAGGTAGTAGAGAGAAAGAGGTTCTTGTTGGTAGCAATAGACTACTTCATAAAATGGGTGGAGGAAGATGTTGTCGCAAGCAAATTGAGAAAGAGGGTCACAACCTTTGCTTGGAGGAACATAGTGTGCAGGTTCAGCATCCCATAAGTAAAATTGAGCGACAACGAAAAACAATTTGCCAATGAGCCTTTTAGGTCGTGGTGCACTAGCTTAAACATCAGGCAACAGTTCACCTCTGTAGCCCATCCGTAGGCAAATGGGAAAACTGAGGTGACGAATAAGATAATAGTTCAAAGACTGAAAAAGAGGCTGGGAAAGGCAAAAAAAAGAATGGGAGGAAGAGCTGGTAAGTGTGCTCTGGGCATACAGGACCTTGCCAAGAACAACCACCAAACCCCATACAGGCTGTGTTTTGGGACTGAGGCGATAATTCCCCCAAAAATTGCAGTGCACAGCAAAAGATTATCCGAGCCAATGAACTAGGAGGAGAATGTCTAAGCAGTAATGGAAAACTTGGACGGGCTGGATGAGCTCTAGGAGAAAGTAGCACAGAAAGAATCTTCGTATAAGTTTGGATGGAACGGTATTATAATTGCAGGGTGCAGGTCAGATCCCTGAAAGTGGGAAACCTAGCTCTAAGAAACAATAAAGCAAGCCGAGCCCAGGGTCAGAAAAAGCTGGACGTAGAATGAGAAGACCCATACATGGTGGCTAAGGTACTAGGGAATGAAGCATACAAAATGGGTAATATGGATGGAATGTATATCCCCGGGACCTAGATTATAGCAAACCTGAGAAGCTTAAGTAACTATAGCCTTATGTGTGTATGAAACCAACTATCAAACATTTTGATATTATTGACGGGCAAGACGAGATTCCTTAAGGGATCAATTATTTTGTAATTTCATAAGGGGAATGATCCTAAGGAAAGCCCATAAATAGAGTCTATATTGCTATTTTTTTTGGAAATGACAAGTGCAAGGAAAAAATTATCTAGTAAAATGTTGAGCAATAAGCCTGGTCCTGGCTAAAGTTGTAGCACTGGCCCTAACAGCCGGCACAAATACCGGCCGGATCCCCATAGGCAAGGGAAATGAAGCTCCGGCCACAACCGTAGTCGTTGAGTAATGAGTCTGATCCTGGCTAAAGTTGCAACCCTAGCCCCAACAGCCAGCCTGATTATAGACCGGATCTAAACAGACAGAACATTAAGCTCAGGCCACAACCATAGCCATCGAGCAATAAGCCTGATCCTGACTAAAGTTGGAGCACTGGCCCTAACAGCCAGCACAATTACAAGATAAATCCCAACATTTAAAGAAAGGAATTCCAATACAAGGGCAACCATTAAGTGGATAACCTAGCCGGAAACGAGTAAGAAAAACAACATTGAAAACCTTAATACTTCATATAAAACAATGTTGTAAAAAGGAGCTTGTCTAAGGTACTTCAAGAAATATGAAAAGGCATTATAGGCGTTAAGAGAAATGAAAAGAGGAAGAAACATGGAAACATTGCAGAATATGTAAGCAAAAGATAGAATATAAGAGTAGGCATTCCGAGAAAGGATACCCCAAAACAAGCAAGAAAGAAAATAACAAACATTTTTTCATTCCTCTATAGCAGAACATATGGAACATAAGAAGAAAATTAAAAAATCCCTATAAGGATTTCTAGCTGTAGCTTCATCTTTCCCCTCCGCAGCGACTTGGGCTTCGCCCCCACGACTCCCTCAACATTACCAGCATCGTCAGCAGCCTGAGCTCAATCCCTCGCAGCCACTTCATTATTATTGCCAACCTGACGAGGTCCACTAGCAGAATGAGCATCGGCTTAAAATGGGACGCTATTAGGGTTCTGGCGGTCAAGCACAGCCAATTTCATGCCCGGATGCAGGTAGGAGAAGTACTCTCGGTAAAGCTATATTCATGAAAATGAACAAAATTATTACCAAGGCCAACCCGCAGCTAGGCCTCATCCTCAATTCGAGAATAAAACTAAATGGCCTTCAACAGGAAACCAATCAGCATCTCAGAGGCGTTAGCACTCCGCATCACACGGGAATAGAGGCTCGAGAAGCCGAGAGTGAATGCCCAGTCCTGGAAAGCCCTCAACTCAGCGACCTTGGCTTCAGAATGAGACAGGGAGGTCTGCAGGGAGCCAGTAACCCCCTCTCTAGATCAAGTTCCTACTACAACTCTTGAACACACAGCGCTTTGGCTTTTAGACTGGCAAGCCATGCTTCAGATTGCTATTTACAGCCTGAAAGCTATCGAGTTCCTTCTGCATTGCCCTGGTAGAGTATGGATGCTGAAAACAATAAAAATATTAAGAGAAAAGGAAGAGAGAAATAAGCGTTGATTTTAAAAAAAAAGTAAGTGAGAGGAATCATACCTCAAAAATATCTAAAGCCGAATGGTCAACGAGGGATTTAGACCCAGCCACATTTAAGGACCGCTCCCACAGCCAGGCATTGAAGTGAGGAATAAGAAGAGCCTAGGAGATGAACTATGTCTGAGATACAGCACTGCGCAAAGGACCTGGAGCTGAACCCCAGGAAGAAGTGTTGTACGTGAAAGGGGGGAGAAGGAAACCGCTTGGACAGGTTGAGGAATCAGGGTAAGCCCCTGCTTCTGAGACACCAGAGTCTCAGGGACCTCCTCATGAATAACCTCGAAGAAAGCTCGACCAGTACCCGCCCTACTCTGCTCGACTGAGGGCCTTGTTCAGGACAGGCTCATCCTCAAAAGCCTCGGTGTCGGAGACATTGATGGCCTTGACTTGGCGATCTACAACTCCGGTTACATCCTACACCTGTGAAGTCGAACGAGTACTAGCAGCCTGGGAAAGCTTAGGCAAGTTCACAAGAAACGCAGTGGTAAAGTAGGACAAATGTTAGGAACAACTCAAAAGAAAGTAAAGACAAGCAAAGTTAGCATCCCAGACAAGCTGATGAAAAAGAAATAGTAAGCCTATGCCATTCAGATCAGAGGGACCTTCACCGGGGGAAATACCGCTAAGAAATTAGGGCAGCCCAATAGCCCAAACCGTCTCAAGATGAGAGATGAGAGGCTATATGGCGGCTTTTTCAGCAATACTGGGACGGGACCTCTATTCTTTTTTTGGGCCGGTGGGAAAGATCACTCGCTAAGCCCTATCTAAGCCCAAAACCAGTTCCTCATACATAAAGTTAAACTATCACTTTCACTTAACACGGGTAGGAATGTCGGTTAGAAGTTTTCCTCCATCATGTCAGAACTTTAAAAAGGTCCTGTCAGAGGGCATTTTGACCGAATGGCAAAAGACCTAGAATAGAGTGACCGAGGGCTCAATACGCAGAAGGAGACATATGACCTTAAAACCCAAGCGGATGCAAACAGAGTTAGGGGGAAGATCAGTCAATCCGAACTCGTAGAAGACCAAGACGGCCTAGAAGAAAGAGGAAAGGGGAAGTCGAAGGCAATAATTTTTAAGGGTTTCAAGATAGATGGCGATCATACCATTAGGCATATTTAGTACCGTCTGGCTGACACCAGGCAACAGAACGTGGTCACGAATGTCATGGAAAAGGATTTTGCTAGTGTTAAAAGTGGCCTCAATCATATCAAGTGTCGCACCAAACTTAGATTTAGTCATATCACAGTACGAATCGGCTTTTGGGGGGGGGGTCAATAGTAGAAACCATTTCTAACAAGAAGAATAAAGCGAGAAAATGAAAGTTAGGAGAAGCTGAGAGGGCACCACCTGGAGGAGAACTAGAGGCCGCCAGAAAAGTAGAGTCAAAGGATATTGTTTAGAGAAGTGGACAGAAATATGAGAGAAGAATAGAGAAGGAGAATGAAGAAGAAGATGAATAGTAAATAAAGAAAATACAAGGGCATACCAAATAAATTCCTAGGTAAGTAAGACAACAAGGGAATAATGATAACTGCCTAGGGAGAGTGCGAGAGTTCAGGGGTAAGCATGTAGAAACCATCAAGAAGGAGACACGTGGCAGACATCCAGACGGGTATCGTAACTGTCAAGCAACTCATTAATAAAATGATAAAAATGCATCTTTTGATGGTTTGAAATCCCAAAACCTCCAAGTTTTTCCCCAAAAGGGAAAAAGGGTTATCAGGAAGGAGGCCACAGGAACGCTACTTACTCCCAGAAGAACTCTATCACAGGTGATGGGAAAGGTTTCAGGTCCACTCACAGCCCATTGTCCTGGATTGACTCGATCAATCATGCCATGGGCTGGGGGGACTTGACAACGTATGGATCTGACGACCAATCACAAGAAAATAACCCAAGGAAACAAACCAGCCCAGAAACCAAATTGTAAGCAGGGAAGGTGTTTGGTGAGTTTGATCAGAAAGCTCTAGTCCCATCATCCACCAAACCCATATAACGATGAGAATAATCAGAAACAAAGGTAGGATTTACAATCAGATCACTATTCACCAAGATACGCTTGTACATGGTGATAATGGCTAACTGGAGCGTTGGAGTAGGCAAGGCCTAACCTTAGTCTGCCTATCTTGTAGGTTCATGTGCATATTGGACTAGTGTGGATCGTATACAAACATACTACAAATTATGGTATTAACACCCTACTTACCAGAACTTTTGTTGTTACTCAGTAAAAGGACACTTTGTTTGTCCCGTGGGTGAGAATGAGACTGATTATCACCAATTGAAGCATGGTTGTAAAACTTTATATCAAGGTCATCGGAGGCTTCTTCCGGAGAACTATCCATGGCGATTGGCAAAGAAATGGTTCAATGGGAAGTAGAGGCTAGAGAAGCACCGGTTGCACGAACAGACACCCAGATATTTAAAACATTGAAGATTTTGCCCAATAACTTTGGGAAGAAGAAACATAAAGTGGTAGTGGATGGGAGTTAAAATAAATGGTCCATGTTTTCTTCCAGATTGCCTTATTGATAGTATTTGGATAGTGGACATTGTCACGATGTCATGCACATTGAAAAGAATGTGTCTGATTCTTTGGTCGGGACGTTATTGAATACCTGTAGAAAAATAAAGGACGGGATTAAGACTTGGTTAGATTTGGTTGAGATGGGAATTAAGAAGAGCTTATGGCTAGTGAGTTCCGATGAAAAATGTTACTTGCCCCCTGCTTACTATTCTATGTCTCAGTCAGAGAAGAAATAATTTTGTGAGACCCTTAGTAGTGTTAAGGTCCCGGCGTGTATTCGTCCAACATTAGTACATGTGTGTCAGTTGAGGAGTTGAAGTTGGTTGTGTTGAAGTCTCATTATTGTCACAATCTAAGGCAGGAATTGAATGCCATTACGATTCGCTCGTCATTGTCATCCCATGTAAGATTATGCACTACAATGCTATGTTTGTTCTTCAAGTCCATTTGTAGAAAAGAAAAATTAGCGTGTCAAAGTTGGACCGGTTGCAATCAATGATGGTTGAAGTTTTGTGTCAGATGTAAATGTATTTCCCCCTCATTCTTCAACATTATGGTCCACTTGATTGTTCATCTCGTGCGGGAGATACAACTTTGTGGTCCTGTGTTTTTGTGGTGGATGTACTCATTTGAGAGGTACATGAAAATATTCAAGCATTTTTTTAAGAATCGGTATATGTCTGATACAAGTATTGTACAGAGGTATGTGGCAGAGAAGGTCGTCGATTTTTTTAATGATTAAATGTAAACGGTAAATTTTGTTGGGGTTCCCACCCATAGACATGAGGGACGGTGGCAGGGGAAACTTTTAGCCCTAGCGCAAGAATATTTATGTAGTGCCCATCCTTATGTTCTTCGCAATCATGAAGACGTTGTCCCATATATAGAGATTCACATGGATACCATTAGAGTCACCAACCCTAATTTCAATGAGGCTCAAGTCCTACAATTACACAATGGAACTTTTGCATCATGGTTGTGTGATCACGTCCGTAAGCGATCATCCTATGAAAGTTAAATGGTTGGCTCGTAGACCACTGGGTAATGTAATTTCTTGTAGAGGTTATGACATCAACGGTTATACTTTCGCCACAAAATTAGTGGATGAAAAGGGTGTGTCTCTAGTGGAATGTCTCTAGTGTCCAAAGCTTTTCATGTCGGTAATGGAAGTGAAAATAATCCTATGTACGCTCATCAATGTTACTTGGGAACAATTTCATATGTTTAGCGGTTTGACTATGTCACTATGAGAGTCGCAATTTTTAAATGTTAATAGATGGATTTTAATAATTTGTAGCGGACTGAGAATTTGGTTTCACCCTTGTAGACAGGAGTCAGGTTGGTTGGCAGGAATATCCTTTCATATTGGCCTCCTAAGCGAACCATGTTTTTTTACTTAAGGGATCCTTCCAATCCTGGGTGGGAGATTGTCATGGAAGGAAAATTCACTTTTGTTGAAGAATAGAAAATTGAAGAAATTCTTGGTTTCGGTCAAAATATAACAGGTGTTGGAATAGATGATTCTATCTTGCTTGAGAATGAAGATCAAAGTTTGAACTATTTCATTAGACGCAACGATCATGATGAGGGAATCTGGGTGGACATCCATGATAAGGTCACTCGTAAAAGGAGGAGGTCCAAGAAGATTTCAAAGAAAAGAAAACAGAAGATTTAGTGTCAACGATTGTAACTGTTTTTGTTTTGAAAATGAAGTGCTTCAAATTTCATTGATCAAAGTTATGTTTTGAATCAAACTTCTATTTATGTTTTAGAAGTAGAACAAAGAAAGCTCTAAATAGAAAATATCATTCAAAGTTGAAAATAGAAATAACATTTAAAATTGAAGATAACATTCACACTTGAAAATAGAAAATAGCATATCCTATTACAAACCATTAAAACAAGAAAATTGCTAAAGTCAAATCAAATAAATCTTCAAATTGTACCATCAATAAATAGCTAACATCCTAAAACAAGACAACTTCAAATCCTTAGAACAATTTAACAAAACAATATCTAAAAAATCGCCAAATCATCCTCAAGATCACTTGTCGATGTGGAACGGTCAAGACGAGGTCAGTGGGTGAAAGCGAGATGGCGTTCATAGGCTTGTTGTATTTTCTCAATTTTCAAAATCCTTGCCTTCATGACACCGAACTCCTTGCGCACCCATTTACAGCAATCTCTAACGCCTTTGAAGCAGGCTTTCTCCGAATCTACAAAAATTAAACAAATACACATAATTATGCATAACAATATATCATAATTAAAGAAATTGCAATAAAAAAGGAATTCACTAACCTTCATCAACTCTCGGCATCTTGCTCGGTTCCCCACCGCCTTGGGTCTTATGGAACCAATAAGGTATGGGCCAGGAGGCCCAATAAGCTACAAAGCCCCAATCAGCCCAACTCCCATTTTGACGAGTGCATGTGAGACTGACTCAACAACCAATGGAAAAAACGGTGATGTGACCAACGCTGTCTCATCAAGCCACCAACTTATATACCTAGGGATGCAACTTAGAAAAGGTATGATCACTTATTCAAATTCTCAGACATGATTTATAGAAACCCTAGAATGATTCTCTTGAATGACTTAATCGTCAGAGCAGAGGTGGTCCTGTGCCTGCCTGCCTGACCTTCGTCTCTCTGTCTTGTAGGTTTCCTATAAAGTAGAAGGAGCTTGGATCATTACCTAGATTACTACCAAATACGGACTTAACATTAGCATCGTCCATGGGGATCATATTGTTCATAGTATATGTGCAGCTCACAAAGCATTATGGAAGGACAACCAGCAGTCATAGATCTACTCAACAACGTTATGGTGGAAGAAGTCACTCACTTGGAAGAAGAACCCACTCTTACAACAATGAGAGAAAGAAATTGACTCTGAAACACCACCGAGTTGGCTGATAACTTAGAATTCTTGCAGATCATCATGGCTTCGTAGAGAGAGATGATGAGGAAACTGAAGGAGATGGAGGACAGAGAGAAATCTAGGAGAAGGAGAGTCAGAGAAAACGAAGGATGTACATGAAAATGGTGAAGCTTTTCCACAAGCCAAGAGACCAGGAAGTCAGCTCCCAGTGGAAGGAACGAGAGGATGAAAGCAGCTATAGCATGTCAAGGACTAAGAAAACTATAACCCTATCTCTAAATAAACTTGTCTCAAAGAGAGCAGATACTCCCGCAAGGTAGCTGAATACCACTGGGACCACTCATATCACCCTCTAACCAAAAAGTGGATTGAAGGATTGAAGGAGACCTGAGAAAGGAAAAGGCAACACCCGGAGAGGGGGAAGAGGTTCCCCCATTCACAAAAAGGATCTAGCGGTACACAATGGACCACAAGTTGAAGATATCTCCTAACCTAGGACAATATAATGGTGAGACCGGCCTAGAGAACCATTTGCACACATTGTCCACCAACATGGTCACGTTTGCAATCCGGCAAGCCATATGGTGCAAGGTATTCGCGACCATCTTCACAGCGGCAGCGAGGGTTTGGTTCAAGAACATAAGGAATGAAACCATCAACAGCTTCAGTCAGCTGGAGCAGAAGTTCCTAGCAAGCTTTATGCAGACGCCCCAGGAAAAGGCACAACAACAAACATTACCATTTGCGACATGAAAAATGTGTCGTTTTTCACTAATATAGTGTCACGAATGTATGTTTGCGACATTGTTTATGTCACTGTTTATTGTGTCGTGAAAACTCGTGTAGTATTTTCCCTACACAAATTTTCATTTTTGTTGCAAATAAAGCAACAGTTTTTGTGTCACCAAACTATATGTCTTATGTTTTTGTAACATATGTCGCGGCATTCACATTTATTGACGCGTGTATGTTTGCCACACGTTATGCATAAATTGCACAAAGTGACGCATGTATTTTTGCGACACATAAAGGAACATTTACATTTAGTGGCACGTACTAGTTTGCAACACATTATGCATTATTTACATATATTGATGCATGCTTATTTGCAACATATTTGACGACCTTATTTAAACTGTCGTGTGCACTGTAATTTTACGACAAATATTGTCACACACATAATAATGTAAAGTGATACTTTAAAATATATGCAACATATGGAAGTGTCGTATATTATTGCAACATAAAAAATAATTTAACGCACATAATATAATTAGTTGTGGGTAGTGCAACACATTTTGCATCACTTAATTATCATGTAATTATTTACAACTTATTAAACATTACTTGGTATTGATTAAATTTATGTCGCATAAATTCATGACATATGATACCGCTATTTGAAAAATATTGACCTTATTTAAAAATATTCAATTCACTACTAAGTTTAAATATTTAAAATATTTCCTTAAATAAGCTTTTTTTATTATTTACCTTTGACGTACATGTATTAGAAATAAATAAATTATATGGAAATAAAATCTCAATTTATAAAAATAATTGTCATATAAATAGAAATGATTGATTATCATATTGATAATAAACGTCATTACTATTGATTAAATGTCCTATAATATTGCAAGGCATCAAATTACCCTCTTTAAATTGGCACACTTTTTTTAAAAAGTAAAATGAGTGCAGGACATAGGGAGAGTAAAAAGTAAATTGAGTGGATGAAATTAATCTTAATTTTGTCAAAAAGGGAATGTGTCAATATAAAAGACCATCCCAAAAAGGAAATGGTGCCAATATAAAAAAGAAAGAGGGAGTATAAGATAATATATATAAAAATATAATTTTAAAATTATGTTAATTAATTGTAAAAGACTTCTATGACAAATGGTCCCAAATCACACCTAAATTAACTAACATAATCATGTCTCGTGTACGATTAATTTGGTAATAGCCATTGTTTTTTCCCTTTTGGTCCCTGTAAAATGCGTATAAATTTTCATGTTCATACTTAGTAAATCATCAGTCTATATTATCAGTGGAGTCGATGAGAATTATTTTGATATCTTAAGCTAAATTCAGTCATCCAAAATTGAAAGAAAATTATTTTACGTATATTAAAAACTCAAATGGTAGTTGGAAATCAGGAAAAAATTTATGTGGGGGATTTTTATGTGTGGAGGTGTGGGTCAAATGAAAATTTGACAAGTGCACACTTAGGGTTTAGACACTTAAGATCATATGTGAATTAAACTAGTTATCAAGGGATTATATGTGAATTTTTGTAAATCACGTAGGATTATACTCTCTCCGTCTCATTTTAAACTTTCTATTTGCTTTTTCAGAGTTAAATTTTACAAACTTTGACACTAAATATAAATTAATATATAAACAATAAATATATCACGTGACATATCGTTAGCTTTGTCTTAACATCTATTTTCTAAATATTAATTTTTTATGCGACATTATTATATACAACTAGAAATATTTACAGTCAAACAAGCTTATTGAAGACCGTGAAAAAACAAATAGGAAGTTAATAGTGGGACGGATGGAGTATATGCTTATATCTATCCTTATATGCATGAACCCTTAGGAATATCCCTCTTCTTCATTGACAATCTCTCTTACCACTATCTACATAGTTGTATTTAGTACATAATTGGAGTTATAAATTATATATTTGAGAGATGCGACGATGATCTCCCAACCATCCACCCACTTTCATTCACTATTACACTATCTAGTTTAGAGATAATCCTATAATCTCCAATTCTATTATCACACCATTTAAAACATGGTTCACACATTCTCATTTCATGCATTCCAATATAAGCCATTGCCTCTCAATTTCAGTCTTTCCCCTGGCACCCTTTACGTCTATCCAAAATTTTATTGATATAGTTAAAAACTTCAATGATCAATTAAGGTATATACAGTGATCAACATAAATAACCTTTTGTCGTAATGATTTTCTCTCCTCCAAATGACTGCAACCATATAGAAAAGTGATATAACACCTCCTATTATGTAGTTTAAATTAGAAATACAAAATCAATCAACTGAACTTGTGAAGATTTTAACATAAAAAATATGCTCCTCCAACCAATCCACATTCTTCCTCTATCCACATTCTTCCTTCCGCCAATTATTGATATCCCCTAGGGAAGGAAACCTAGATGTGCTTGGGGGTAACGATAGTCCGGAACCTTATGGGTTTGTGCATGTGGGTTTCCGAGTCAACGTTACTGTTGAACATACACTAGTTTTAGACGGCAAATTGGCCCAAAGGATTACAGATAGAGATAGCGTTAGTAGTAAACTAGGGTTAGCATATTGCAACCCTAGAGCCATCGATAACGTGCTTCACCCCCTTTGCCTTTTTAGGCCTAGGGAGAAGCATTCGTGGTGTAGTGCCCGAGACCTAATAGCACGGGGGAGATTCAGATCTGCACAGTAGGTAGGGCCGTTGTTAAACTCTCCTAATTACGGAGGCAGTGCTGATGAAAGATTACATAAGCACCATACGTGACAGGTTTGGGGAAGTGTTGACCATTAACCACGCCAAGTGTCATAAACACTAAAATAGGCTTGTATATATTATATGTAATGGAATCGAGGTTCGAAACAACACCAATCATGTTAGGCAAATACTTACCGAGTGCTAGTTTATATAGTTTATTCTCTTGAGATTTGCATACTAGTAGTTGTTAGTAACCCCTCCACCCCACAAAAAAAATTATGTTTTATCATTACTAGTTGTTTACGACACGTGATTGGATTGATGACCCAATCGCGGATATGTTCAATTATTTTTTAGATTCCTAACGTCTTTGTGGATGACCCCGGTCTTGCCACTATCTACCCCATATGTAGCATAGTAGTAGGAAAGGGACAAACAATACAAGTTTTATCTTTGATCACAGTCCCCTTCCGATTTAGTAGATCTCCTGTGAAAATGTTATTTATTAGCGACGCCGGGAGGGGGTAAGTCATTTAATACGATGTTGAATATTGTGACTGTGGAGGTGACAATTTTTAGCTTAATTCATTAACTTGACACAAAAAATCTAAAAGATTAACAAGTTAGTATTAATGCTATTTGGTTGGTGGATCAAACATATCAATCCAAATGACCCAATTAATTAAATAGGATGGGTTAAGGTTAAAATTTGATACCAACAAAAATGAATGTGCTAAGAATACGATTAATGGGTTAGCAGATTAAAGGAGTTAACCCAAATGACCCATACAATTAAATGTGTAATATATGTTTAAGAATTGTTTACCCGTCAAGCCAAACCTGACCTAAATTACCACCTATATGTGACTCTAATCTTCTTGGGCCCTTTCATTTCTTATGCTAGTTAAGAAGCCACAAAAGTGGCACCGGAATAACTCCTCAGAATATGCAATCCTTTTCCTATGTCTTCTAAACCTTATTTAGGTAACAAGAAAGTGCCAAGACTTATGTGCAAGTTAGCTCTAGACTGGGCTAAAAACTACAAAGGAGGTAGAGGTGGGACGGTGAATTATTTTACGGGGGACAAAAATATACATATAAAATTAAGTTTGAATTGACCATAAAATAATAGTAGTAAATCATGGTATATTAATTCATTCAAAGGTAAAAAACTAATACTAAATACTGATGACAAACTAGTGATTATCATATTTATCCAGTTCCTTACCTCTGTAAAAAGGAAACCTCCCTTCCAGAAAGAAATTTTTTCTGGAAACCACTTAAAATGCCAAACCAACCCACAAAGCAAACACACCAATAGAGAGAGTGAAAACATGGGGAAATCAAGAAAAAGATGTGAAGTAAGAAAGTGCCTAACAAGGTATGTGGCACAATAATAGAGAGGAAGATAACAAATTTGATCAGCAATAATCCATTTTAAAGGAAGCAACCGTGATTAAGGCAACAAAGAAGTACATAGGCTGGATAATAAAGATGATACCGGCGTAATTAAAGAACGAGTCTTGGTCTAAGCACAAAAGACCAAATATGTTCTTGGAATATAGAAATTGGAGGCTCAAAACCATCATTGCAGCAACAAGAATTAAATCAAAATAGGCTGCCCACAATTCCAAAAAGACTAAATCAAGTTATATAAATGGAGAAGCCGAAGATTTATTCATCATCATCAACTCAGCTATTACAAAAGTTCAAAGAAACACCAATTCTCACAACCAAAACCAACAAAATAATCACCAACCCCAAAATCCCAAGTAATACAACATACTCAATAAGGAAAGGAGAAACATGAAATATGAATGGGAGGCTGTAGGACTGGGACTCAACAACACAATATGCATATAAGGGCCAGACTTCTCAGAAGAAGATAGGGAGGCAAAGGAGGGTATGACATACTTTGATGATATTTACATGCACTAATGAATATGAGGGAAGATAAAATCACCCAACAAGATGTTATAGGCACAACCCAGCTTGAAGAAAATTGCATTTTGGGATATTGACTTGACGATTATGACTACAACTGCTTGGCGTATAGATCTATATATAAAAGATAATTGTGTGTGTGGAGGGGGGGGGGGGTGTTAAGGCCTTAGTGCAAAAGAAGGTTAATTTCCCCCCTCATAAAGATGGAAACCAAAGAGGCGAGACTGATAGTGTTACATAATACGTCACACACAATCACATGAGGCATGTTTGCGGCTAGGAGATGGGACTTTGTGATCCCTTTAAGAAGCACAAAGATTAAAAAGGTAATGACAGTGGTTAGTTTTCATTAGATACCTTCAGTATATTGCATTCCCCAAGCAACATTAACAGTAGTAAACTATGTAGGGGAAATGGTTAATGTTGATCTTTATCACGTACTTGCAAGAGATCTACGGTATCTTCAAAATAGAAGTTTGGTAGACCTAGAGACCCTCTCATATTTGGAAACTACATCAATATTTTTGATAGTCACAGGTATTAGGTGAGTTGTCGCTGCAAACGGTTACACGAATTTTGTTGCAGATCCGGTAGAATTGAACACCCTTTGTCTAGATGTCCAATACTGAATAATGTTATGTTGGTGCAGTTTCTAGAGCAAAAATTTCCTTGAGCACAATCAATCTCGAGGGACGAATATCATCTACAATCCAACCAAGGAGTTATTCCTATCAACAATGGGAACACAGGGGCATAGATCGCACAACCGGTCTACGACATTTCAAGCTGATTTTATGGAATTCCAAAGAGAGTTTTTTCAGGAGTTCAAGAGGAAAATGTACCAGATGAATTCACTTATAGGGTTGAAACAGAGCTCACTTAATACGAGTGATAATCAACTGGAAAATTTATTGAAAATCATAAAACATCAACTACAATCGCAACAAAAAAATTCTTTTGAATTTTTTATATAAAAATCAACATAATCCCTAAATTGAAAATCATAAACATGAAATACAACTAAAAACATAAAAAACTTAAATTTTCAAATTAAATATCAAATTCAAAATGTCACACTGAAAATTATAAACATCAACTACGATTAGAAAAGCATCAACTGAAAATCACAAATGATCAATAAACATTAAATTATTAAATTAAATATTAATTTCAAAACGTCAAACTGAAAATCATAAACATCAACTAAAACTAGAAAAATATCAACTGAAAATCACAAAACATCAACAGAGTTTAAATTGTCAAATTAAATTTCAGTTTCAAAATGTCAAACTCAAAATTATAAACATCATCTACGACTAGATAAATATCTGGTATTAAGTGAGCTCACTTAATAGATATGTCCAGTGCACGATTTTGGGTCATTCGAGAGAGGGAAACTGTTATGGGGAGAGCAGATGCATCTTCATCTCGTGAGTAGTGATAGCATTTTAAAAAAAGATGTATAGTTTCCTACTTAATATCATATGCATTATTACAATTTCATGTTGTTTTTTAAGTAATCGAGGTTCATGAATGAGTACCTTCAAAAGGTATATATCGTGTCTATGATATGAAGTTAGTGCAGCCAATGCGGAGTTTACGACCATTGAAGCGAGGCACGGAAAGTTTATACAATCCACCGGCCTTCACACTGAACTCAGTGATGACAGTGGTATGCCGCAAAATAAGGATGATGATGCAAGCGAGGTTGAAGAAGGAAATCCAGGGAAAGCTGAGGCAAAGAAGATCGACTCTGAGATTGATTCAATGTTTGTTGAGAATGATGGACGTGATGGGTAGATGATGATAGGATAAATTTTTTTATGGATTTTAACTTGTTGTCATTTGACATTTGATGTATTTCTTGTGTTTTGGATTTAAACTTGTGTTGGATTTGGAAATTTTTAACAATCCATTTAAATAGTTTTCAAATTTTAACTTCACATTAAAATATGACATTGGTACTGTTTGTGCAAAGTAGACTCGAGCTGTAAATAGAAATGACTGTTTTGGCTGAAATAGTTCTGAATGAGGAACTATGTCAGTGCCATGTATTTTGGACCACAAATTTGTTAAGAGTTTGGAAGCTATACAATTGTGACAAGTGTGTCTGAATTGTTTCGATTACGAGTTCGGAACATAGGTTTTCATCTCATGTGTAGTTTCCCGACAAAAAATGGCACATGAAGGACTTCTTATTTTCTTAATGGCGTATTTTATAAAATTTCTGTATTGTTGTTATGATCCTGGAATCTCGTATGTCGATTTACCATAAATCCAATTTTTATTGGTTACAGGTTCGGAACAGAAGTTTCGAGCTCTGGTGTACTTTCCGGAAAGAACCTGCCACATGAAGAACTTATTATCTTTTTAATGTCGTATTTTCTAAAATTTCTACATTATTGTTACAAGCTCGGAACCGAGTATGCCGATTCACCATAAATCCAATTTGTATTGGTTCCGAGCTCTGATATTATTTCCAAACACAACCTGCCAATTGAAAGCGTTAATGACTTTTAATGTGGAATTTTATCAAATTTCTTAACGAGCTCAGAAGCTCATCTGATACATTCTCAATGCTCCGGAATGATTTTGTTTCGATCCGAGCTCTGGTGTTTTATCCAGACCCAAACTTCCATTATGCAGTTTAATTTTTTTTGCCTCTTATTCAATATCGAAGAAATGAAATATAGGTACAAAGGAGGAATTTGTAGTCGACCATGTGCAATTTACGAAACCGATTACTCTTACGACAGGGGAACTCCAAATTGCATCTTCATATAGTAGTCACGATGAAAAATTTGAGCTCGGAACTTGTACTAGTATATAAAGAGATAAAACCCCCAAATCGACATTCATAATCATAACCCAAGAAGAATTTCCGGAGAAAAATAATAATTTCTTCAACACATTTTAAAAAATATCGACGCGGGAAATTGAGAAGTATGTCATTTTCCAATCCAAATGCTTCGGTACAAAAATGAAGGTCCAAATCAACGAGAGGAAGCCGACCAAGGATCCTGGGCTATGGTCCTATTATTAACCCTATTGCATGTAGTGTGTGCTTCCAACACAATCCTCATGACCTAGGAAGACCATAATCCTTTTGTCTAAATAACCTTTCCATTGGCCAACGTATTGTGAACGAGATAATAGCTCGGTCCATAGTACCCACTTCTGGTTACATCACTGAGGCCAATTTATCGACTCTTATGATGTTCTACAATGTGGTTAAGAGGGCCAAAATTAATACTGAAGTGGCAATTTTTAAACACATGATGTGGGTGGCAAATTCAAAAAAGGTAATCAAGAGTCCCCCGTACGGAAACTTGATTACCTTGATTTTACGAAGTGTTGAAGGACTGGCTTTTCATAGGGAGGATAAACCAGTTAAGTACTTCGACAAGTAGTACTTTATGAAGAAGAAGTGGATACCATTTGAGCCCAAGTGGTGTCACAAAAAAATTGATGCGGCCGAACCTCACAACAAATCGAGGGCTGAAGAAGGTACTTTAAATGTTTACATTTAAATTTTATGCCTTTTATTCTTTTCTTATTAATTGTGTTTTGGTACAATGTATTTGTAGAGGAGTTTGGACATAAATTTATCAAAAAGCATGAAGAATTTCTACAAATGGGTTCACGAAGAAGTCGGCCAATTGAGGGAGCGCATATGGAAGCTCGAAAAGAAACAACTTGCATACGAGAGAGCCTTCAAAGATTCAAAGACGCCCCGCCTTAAAAGATGCTCTTCAGTGTGACAAATCAAAAGCAATGGATATTATGTTATGTTTGATTTTATATTTGAGGATGAGAGCTGTAATTGTACTTGGATGATAACATCGTGAGATGTATTAGGAAAAACACACAATTAATTTCCTATGATTTTAGACTTTGAACTTCTTAAAATTATAAAATATGCACGGTTGGTTTGGTTTTTATAATGTTCTGAGCCTTACATAGAGAGATGTATTAGGAAAAACACAAAGGCTTGAAAAATGTATCATGGTTTGGGGATACAAGCGACTTTGACCTTAAGTTCAGAACACGTTCCGGACTTGGAACTTGCTTGGTGTATTTTGTTATCCATGAAAAAACCACTAATATTTTCTAGTACACCCAAGTCCTTTTCTTTTTCTTCTTTGGCAACTTCCTTTTCACTTTCCTTTTCTTCTTAGTCATCTTCCGTTGGGCATCAACCCATATGACTTTATTATGGTCCGCCCGTCTGAAATGTACACACAAGCCCGCCTCATCTTCTTCAAGCATTATACTGTCGTCAAATGAACCGATTACAACATCAGGCCTGAAACCAATGAAATCTTCAAAATCATTTTCTACAATAAAGGTCATTTAACCTTTAACTAGAATCTCTCACCTAAGGCCCACTAGATATTTTACACAAAACACTCGATGAGCTTGTACCACCATTATGAATGAGACTTCTCTCACAGCCACCCATTCACACTTAAATACAGAAACCTGCATTGTAACATAATCAAGTTCCCATATTTAAACTATGATTCCAAAGTAACATGTATGCCTATAAATTGGATTGCTATCACCCGATATACCAATATGCAGTGCCTCCAAAATAAAAGCAACTCCATTTTTTTGGGAAACACACCTACCATATACTAATTTCGTGGCAAACGCAAAACCGTTACTGTTTTACCCTCCGTATGAAAGAATTGTACCTAGAGGTCTATGTGCCAACCACTTAACTGTCTCAGAATGTCTACCGGACCCAACATGACCGCGAAGCCACGATGCAAGTGTTCTAGTGTGTTATTGCAGAACATAGGCTTCATTGAATATAGGATGCGACCCACGTATCCCATCCCTGTGCATTTCGATATATGGAACAATGTCATAGTGGTTTCAAAGTACGTATAAATCAGCAGCACATAAATCTTTTACACTGGGCTGAGCAGCTTACCCTGTCAGACCCCTTGGCCATCCATCTCTAGAACTCAGAATTCCAACCGATTCAACCTCCTTTGCCACATACCGTTGCACAATACTTGCATCAAACCTATATATGTTCTTCACGAAGTGTTTGAAAAATTTCATATACCGTTCAAAGGGATACATCTATTTAAAAAATAAGGGACCACATAGCTTTAGCTCCCGGACCAAATGAATAATCAAATGGACCATAATGTTAAAGAATGAGGGTGAAAAGTACATCTCCATTCAGCATAGTACTTCACCAAACATTGTTTGCAACCGGTCAAGCTTTGCAACGGTAATTCGTTTGGAACAAATAGACTCGAAGAACAAACAAATCTTTGTAATGCACAATCTTACATGGGAGAGCAGAGACGGTCTTATTGCAATGGAATTCAATTCCTGCATCAAATTGTGACAGTCATTTGATTTAAGACCAGCCAACTTTAATCCTTGACCGATACACATGAACCTATGTTTGATGAATAAGCACCTGGCACCTCCAGACTACTCAGGGTCTCACAAAAATGATTTCTTCTTTGCATTAGACATGGAGAAATGCAGGGGGGAGAAAACACTTGTCACATTCTGTAACATGACCCAGACTCTCTTTAATACCCATCTCAACCATGCCTAGCCGGGCTTTTAATCCATATTTTATTTTCCTAGGGGTATTTAACAATGCACTAACCAATGAGTCGCACACATTTTTCTCGATGTGCATTACATCAAGACAATATTTGACATCAAAATCCTTCCAGTACGGGAGTTGGAAAAAATTGAACATATCTTCCAACTTCCTTCTACTAAAAATTTCCACTTCCCCTTCCCAAAATTATTTGGAAATTCCCTAACTCTTTCAAAAACCTGCTCACTCATTAGTTGTAACGGCGGTGGATGTAAGTCAATTTTCCTATTGAACCACTTCTTAGCCGAACGTCACGGGTGCTCCCGAGGAAGAAACCGCATGAGCTCCTAGTAAACCGTTTTACATCCATGCTTAAGGTGACAAATTGATGTTTTCCTTTCACAAACAGGACATGCGTAGTGCCCTTTCACTAAATATCCACACAAATTTCCATAAGCAGGAAAATCATTTATAGTGCAGAACAAAAGGGAATTCATCGTGAAGTACTCTTGTCCAGACCCCATACTTGAACAATGTCAACAAGTCATCAATATCATTGCTAGGTTGTTTGGCCCCGGAATCATCTTGGATAACAACACATACTTTTGTTTCATTGTTAACCAAGAGGGAAAATTGTATATCACCAACATTACTTGCCAGGAATTGTGTGCGCTGCTCATATTACCAAATGGATTCATTTCATCACTCGATAGGCCAAACCTCAAATGTCGGGCCTCCGATGTGAACTCAGAGTAAAAGGCATCAAGCTTCTTCCACTGCTCGCTATCAGGCGTATGACTGATTACACCATCCCATGGTCAAAGTTTATCTGTATGCCAACGCAACAACTTAGCATCCTCTTTGAAAGTAAATAACTTCTTCAAACGTGGAATAATCAGAATATACCATAAAACTTTAGCTTCTTCAAAATGGACCCCAATTCTCGCACTCACAACAATTTCTCCCCACTTCAACTTGTATCGAGACTTCCCTCATACACTATAACTCGCCCTATCCGCATCTTCCTTCCCCTTATACACCATACAAATCGTTCGGACAAGCATGGATTTTATCAATTCCAATCCCATAGGATGAAGAATCCTTTTCGCGGCATACGATCTATCAGACATAAGATTACCCTCGAGAAGCAATTCCCTTAGGAATTCAAGTGTCTTGGTTATCCCTTGGTCAGTCCACCCATATCTGGCCTTCAAATTCATCATCTTCAATGTGGCGCTTAGAACCGAATGTTTAGACCCATTATACAATGCCGTCTTCTTGTCATTATGCAACGCTTCAAAGGCCTCGGGTTTACCGTGATATTCTCTAGCAACATCCTCTATTATCTCATCAAATTCTTTACCCACATATAAAACAACTCGTTCTTTATTTTTTAACTTCTTCACCAATATCCGTGAGAACCTGCCCATGGCATATTCAATGAGTATAACTTGTTTAAAAACTTCAAATTACCAAATGCTCACGCAACCTCTTTCTCACCAAAAATAAATCATTTCTACAATCCTTAAATGGACAACGTGCACACACCACTCCATTTTTCGAGGCATGTTCGAAAGCTAACACAATAAATGACTCTACGAGGGCGATATAATTGGGTGAGTTCTTAAGGCCGCCACTGATGAGTTCAATTCTATCCATTAACTGCATCTACTTACCTACATGGAAGTGTGATTTAAACCTATTAGGTCATATACAAAACCTTTGGATTGAAAATAAAATTCGAACATAAACCCTAATTCAACACATTTATAACAAGAATTTAATGAATTAAAATGAGTGATAGAGTTGAATATCCCTTCACAATTACTACCATAATAATCCCCAAAGAGTTGGGTATTCCACATTACACTTTCTTCTCATTTTATTTAGCATTAAATGACTAAATATTCCCGTTCCTCACTAGTTCCGATCTCGGAACTATACTACCAGAAATTACAAAGAACCGGAAATGGTCCCTAGTTCGGGATTACGATCCAACAAAGTTACGAACTCGGAAATATGTTTGGTTTTTCAATGGTTGTTTACCAATATTGTTTCTGAGTCAAAACATGAATCGTATCTCTTTTCCGACATCGAAACTAGTATGGATGGAAGTCACCTTTCCACAATTGCCTTCCATTGTACAATTTTAAAGGCGGTTATATTATGAACCACCTTTAGTTTATACAAATGGAAGGGGGTTCTCTGAAAACCGCCTTCAAAATAAGTCGAACCACTTTTGATAGTTAAAGGCGAGCAGAAACGATGAGTTTCAAGCTCGGAACCGTCTCCAAAAGGTAGTTCCTGGAAAATATTCCGGAATCGACTTTGCATGGGACCTTTAGTAGGCTATTCTCCATTGGTATCAGAGTCCACCTCTCTTTCCCACACCCAAGGAGTTTATTTAGCGGGATTGGCGTTACGAAGCAAGATTCAACTACCATCGTCATGATTTGACACATGTCAATTGACACGCACTATGGGACTCACACTGAGCCCCATTATCAATGTTACCCGCAGATAGAGTCGTTCACGACAGACCATTGCCATCAGAGCCTCATCCTTCACAGATAGGGGACATACCACCGACCCTAAACGCGTCAGCAAACTCAACCTTTACCACAAACTAGTACCCACATGTTGAGCACCATCAAGAAGGAGTACCTCCGGTTTGATTAGATTAATGGTTTATATAGAATAATAAGAAGAAAAAGTTAGGAGATGGAAGGGTTTGAGTTTGGGGAAAAATCACCCGCGAGAAGGAAATCACTTGGTTTATGAGCTATGTTTTTACCTACGAGTTTTACTCATTTAAAAAAAAAAACTGCAGTTAAACTCTTAATTACTCTACCTAAAAGCAAAGTTCGTTGTTTAAGAGACCTTATTATAGTATTGGCACACGTCAAATTTGCATCTATTAACGGAGGTCAACAACCAAATTTTTACAACTCCAACAAATTTCAGATGTAATCCAAAGTAAACACCAAAGCCTTACCATTAGAACTGTTTTTCAGAGTATACATATTGGAAACTCAGTCCCTGCGATAAATTTGTGGGGTAATTATTCAGTTTTTGTATTCATACTCCGGGGTACATTATATAGAAGTACAAAATACCTAAACTCCACTAGAAAATGAATTGTAATCTAATTACAATTACAAGTAAT
>JAULKK010031773.1:0-19374 GCA_032355705.1 Rubia peregrina
ATTAGTGATTTAGTCATTTACTAGCATCCACATCATTCACTATGAGTTTCACTATGAATTTTCACTCTCCCTATCATTACTCATGTGTCAATTCACACTAATGTCTTTTTATTGAAGGTTTATTTGTTTTGCAGCCGTAAAACAAAATTGTTATCTCATGATCAAGATGAGAGCACATATGTTATCTGTCATGAAGCCGACTATTTGAGGGAAAATCATGGAGGTACTAAGCGTAAAATCGATGTAGAAGAGAAATCTAACAAGGGTCCTCCTAAGTTGATGAAAATGCAAGACAGTGTGACTGTTTCCACTGTCAAGACTTCTTGTGGTTTAACTATGGATGATGGTTATGCTAGGGAGGTATGTTGGTTTCCTATATAACTGCTTTGGGGTTTGAATCCTATGTTATTAACTTTAGTGTAATGGTATAGGTTGGTGAGGCGTTAATCAGGGCCACTCAAGTTGTTGTTGAGTGTGCCATCAAAGTGAAGAGATTGAAAAGGATACTGGGATCGATAAATTCTCTGAGAGCATCGTTCAACCATGGATCAAAAGATGAGATAGATAGGTTGCATGTAATTTGTAAGGAGAAGATTGAAACTATTGTATCACTACGAGAGGAGCTTAGGACTCTAAAGGAGATGTCCTGCTTGTCTAGGCTATCCCTTTGAATTGGTCGAAAACTTACGGGTACTCGATATTTTAACCATTTATTTGGAGATATGTATGTTAAAATGGCTGAAATTGGGTGATGCCAGGCTTTGCTTCAACTTCGTGAGCAAAACCTCGAGTTAGAGGTCAATGGTTTAAGTGTTGCACATGTTTTTGAAGAGGCGGCAGAAAAATCTAGGCTATTGTTGATACTGGGTTCCTCCAAATTCTGCATGTTGGGGGTGAAAACTTTCGACTAACTAGGGTACTAGAGGGAATGAGTACACTTCTTAATTTATTGGAGTTGGAAGGGAGTGATATTGATCAAAATAGGGTTCTTTCTACTCCTTGTAGGGTTAATAGCGCATTATGGGATGTGACTGCTGCCAAATCTATTGGGGCTGAAATGCGAAGTATTGGTTTTGCTGATAAGTCTGTTGAAGAGGGTGAACTTGCTAATTCTAAGGTAAGGTAGGTTGTTATCCTTAGTTTTGGTTGTATTTCTATGTAACCTCATTGAATCTACATGATTTCTTCTTTTTTTGGATCCGTCCTTATATTTGTTTTTTGAAAAATGTGCATTTATACCCCTCAGTTCCTTGTTTTGTGCACATATACCCTCCAGTTTTTTGAAAGAGCATTTGTATCTTTGTTGACATTTTGAAAGTGCATTTGTACACATGGTGATATCTTGAAAATTGGTCAACTTTTGTCATTATCAGACTCAAAGGAAATGATTGTTTTGCCCATTAAAATTAAAAATTAGAAATCAATTTTAGATTTTTGGCCATATCTTGATTCCGTTTGAGTAATCCAACTCAGACGAGGGAAATCCACTGGAATTAGGGTTGGAAACCGGAACTAAATATCACCCGACCAAGTCGCAGATGAAGAGCTTTGAATCCTAGTCTAGATCACACTGTTTTTTAACTCAAAATTCTGACAATGCATTTTTATATCGATGTTGATGAAGGGTGGAGCCCCACTTCAGTGGAGGGTAAAATTGTCCTTAGCTCTTCAAAAATAAAGTGGGGGTTATTTTGGTAATTTTAATATTGTCCAACACCAGAAAATAGTATGTCAACGTCGGACTTAGGCAGGAGGGGTATGAGTTTTTATGTCACAGCTAATCCAGGGGTATATGTGAACTTTTGAAAAACTGGGGGTATATGTGCACTAACCAAGAAACTGAGGGGGGGGGGGGTATGAATGCATTTTACCCTTGTTTTTATGGTATATAGGTAGGGGAACCATTTGCACAAGACTTTGTGACCGGTGTTCAGTCTAAAGCATTGATTTTTTTTTCTAATGGATTATCTCGAATGGGTCCTAAGAAAGTTCCTTGTGTGGATGAATCTTATACTGATTTAACTAATGAGATTACTATGTGTATGTTGGATTTGGACCTAGTTTATGGAGTTCTTAAGGGCTCAAGGATATCTACTAAGGTTGAGAAATGTGTGAGGGCTTTGGGTATTCGGGTAAAGAATATGTATACTAGAATTATTTGTGCTATTTCGGGGTGGAAACTACAAATACGACATAATTTTTCATTTTTTGCATGAGTATGGTGCTCATCTATCTGAGCAGGGATTTCATAGTTAAAGGCCGAAGTGAGAGCTAACAACAGTTATGCGACGTGAAGATGAGTGGTAAAAGTACTTAACTTGGAAATGTCGGGAAAGTGATCGATTAGAAGATATATCGTCAAAGTAGAATGATTATCTTGATGAGATCAATCAGCGCAAGGGGAAAAGTAAAGGCTGAATTTCGCTGATTGAAGACAGAGGTACAGGTATGGAGGGTGCGTTGTGATGAAGAACGCAACTTCTCGGTTGGAGTTCTAACAAAATATGAGAACCTAGATGGACAACTTGATGTTGGGGAAGTTCATTATGTCCGGTTGAAGGAAAAGTGCCAAGAATTGGAGGAAATATAAGGTGTTAGTATGAAGTTAATACTAAAATTCATGTTGAGATAGGTGAGCTTCAACGTAAGAATATCCATGAGGGGTGTTCGAAATACCGCATTCGCTATATCAAACATGAAGTAATTGATTTGAAGCGGGGCCTAGAAACTTATGTATGTTCTGTATATCTAATGAGTATGCAGTTAGGTAGATCAGAATGTGGACCAATTATTGATTGTAAGTCTTATTATGTGACGCACATGCGTCGTATGGAGCAACTTGTTCCACATGAGATGAATTTTACCTACATATGTGGTGAAAATTAGAGGAACTCCTAGATGCAGAAGGTTGGATTGTGAAGGGAATGGGTCATTAGTTATCATAGTTTGTATTGATTTTTTATGTAAACTTTTGTTGATGTAATTGTCATTTGGGTTGTAAAAAAATACTTGATCTTTTGTGTGGTTATTTATTTTTGGGATGTTTTTAAGGTGGGGTTTTATTGGCTAGAGAATGGGTCGGGATCTACTTATATCGCGAGGATGGAGATTTTCCACACGTATGCGAAGAAGCGGTCCCCTCTCCATGGTAAAATCGTGTGTTGTGTCTGGTAATAAAGAGTGAGATAAAATAAACGTTTCCTTGTGTCACAAATTTTTTCATACGTATGCGAAGTCGCAAAATTCTCTTTATATTTGGTTTGAGCAAAGAAGGTGGGGCGTCCGCTTGTGTCACAAGACTGGTGATTTTCCTAGCGTATGTGAAACCGTGTTATATTTGTCCCCCTTTGTTATTGAGTTGTTTCTTCGCTCACCGAATGAATCCGTAGGTGATTTTCTTACTTTTGTCGCGTTTGGCAGTTCAGAAGGTGTATATAAGTGTTTATTGTATGGCCCGGTAGTGGGCGTGGTTTTAGGAGATAAGTATGCCACGTGGGAATGTCGTTTCGACTTATCCAGGTAATTATGTGTGAGTACTATTTTGTTTTTCAAGATCATGGTAGTAGGTAAGGTGGTTGTGGGTAGGCACGTAGTCACAACTTTTTAGATACATTATTTTTATGCTCTCTCCTTTATATATAAAGTAGCTATTCCTAAGGGCTACTTTTGTGTCTGATTAGTTTGTTGTTTAGGTTTGGCTTTGTGCTTATATTAATAGTGTGGTTTATACTGCATATGTGCGCACATTATATTATGCTAATAGGGCTGTTAAAAAATAAACTGGAAAACCGATAACTGGTCAAAATCAAACCAGAATTTAATTCGGTTACCCGGTTAATTGGTTAATATTGGTTACGGCTATCCAGTTAATTTGTTCCTTTATCAGATTTATTATTTTGTACTCGGTCTAATCAAATAACCGTTAAGAGATTTGATAGCACATTAATTAACTAACTAATTTCAACCCCAAAAATTAGTTCATTAAACTTTGAGCTTTAATCACAAACCCAATAATAATACTTTAAATTTCTAACCCAAATTAACATATTCTTTAAACACTATATTATTAGCCCGTATATTTTTAAATAATAGCTATTCTCAAAGCAAATAATTATGCAAATAAAAGTCGATGTAGCTAATAATTGTCTCCAACACTAATAATTATCAACGGAAACTCACAATACAATTTAAATATTAATTCGGACAATTATTCAAATTCCTAAATTTCTTACCTTTTATTCTAAGTTTTGCGCCTCTAACTACTAATCAATATTAATATGAATTTATATTTTCAATCTTAAATGAATGATATATATGGTAACAGGTAATAACCGACACATCATATAAAAACAATACTAACCGAATCAGTAAAACCGACAACATTATCGTTTGGTCAATCAGTTCCTTATAAAATTTTATAAACCAGTAGAAACCAAAAGCGATTACCCGCCTAAACGACAACATTATCATTTGGTCATTCGGTTCCTTATAAAATTTTATAAACTGGTAGAAACCAAAAGCAATTAACTTCCAAACAGACAAACCGACCAGTTGATAATCAAACACCTCGCTTGGAGTTCACGAACAGCCTCTATCGATGTTGCTTTCACCACCCACCCATATAGGCTGGGTAGTTCGCAATTTAGAATCTAGTTATTTGTATTGAATTTCGCTGATAAAATTGTGCAACACTTCTCAATGTAATCTGATAGATTAAAATGAGTATTTTATTGCTACAATTTCTTTGTATTTATTTTGCATTTTAGGCTAGTAGACCCAAAAACCAAATGTTATTTTACCGGCATTTTGTAGCGGGTATGTTGTTTTAATTATATTGTAATAAAGCATGTTACTGCGTATTTATCCATATTTCTATATGTGCAAGTTTTGAAGCATACCCGGATGTAAACGTACCTTAGTTATGATGATGTAATGTTGCGATGTATTTATGCGGTGTGACTGATTTTAGCTTGCTTTACCTCTTTTGTCCAATCCCACATGTTTGAGGCTTTCTGGTTTGTTCTACAACTAGCTTCGTCAATCTTGTATTTTTTTATGGCCAGTCGTCATCTGTTAATTATGTCTGCTCATTCTATTCCTTTTCTCTATCACACTTAGTTACTTTTGATCGTATTAGTTTTTCTCTTTTGGAATAAAACCTGGCCTCTTCTAGATACTATGAAGGCATGAAAATAAAAAATTCAATCACCATAGATGGAACCACTGATGCAGGGGATTCCTTCTGGGCCACCATAATATCTGGAATCAAAGCAATGCTCCATGTAAGCTTTATGAAACCTGCAGAACAAGGTCCCAGGGAAGTCATCGGGATCTACCTCCAATGCCTAAGTCAATCTATGATTAATGTATGAATAATATCTAGGAAAATGTCACCACCTTTGCAATTGTTCGGATCATCGATCCATTTTATTGTTGTGGTTGTCGTAATCTTTGCTGATTATGGATCATGTTCCTAGATTATGGTCTAAGTGACATGATCGTGGGTGAGAGCTATCTCTCCTTCTATGTTCTCTTAAAGGGGTCGCTAAAGACGAGGTTCTATTCTAGATTTGGGCTTAGTGAGGTTTTCTATTTTCTTTTGCGCATTGTCTTTTACCTGGTTCATTAGGCTCGCTATGTTACCTTTACTGTGGGCTTCATATTTTTAAGGGAGATGTATACCAGTAAACAAGACAAGGAAACTCATGCAAAGGTTTTATAATTTAAAGATTACTCATATCTCCCGATCGAAAAACACTAAGGCAGATGCCCTAAGAAAGATAGCAACCTCGGGATACATGGAGCTCCAAAAAAAAGACGTGACCATGGAACTCACCCCAGTCCACAATACAGCCACAACGGTGGACCAAGTCTAAGAACACAACCTGGGCTGGATGGGCCCTATTATTCAACACCTAGAACATGGCCTCCTTCCCACTAAAATGAATGAAGCACAAAAAATTGAGCTTAAATCACCATCACACAACTAGAAAGATGGCGTACTCTACAATATCTTCCATTTCAAGATGCACACGGCTACATAAAAAAATGTAATATCTTCCTGCTAAATTCCATCCTCTAGCAAATGCCCCAATCAGAAATGACTGGTATTTATGGCCCTTGACCATTCTACAAATGGGGAATTAACATTGTGGGCTCGTTCCAAGGCTAGACAAGGAGAGACAAATTTCTCATCGTAGAAATCAATTACTTCACCAAATGGGTGAAAGTGAAGCCTCTAAACAAGATCACGACTAAAACATCTACCTCGTTTGTCTGGAAAAACATTGTCTACCATGTTAGAATACCAAAAAAAATTATATCATACAACGAAACTCAATTTGCAAGTGGAGCATTGAATGAATGGTGTCAATACTTTAGCATAATCATGAAATTCACCTCGGTAGTACATCCCAAGAAAATGGACAAGTGGAGGTTACAAACCGCACACTGGTATAAGGAATCCAAAAGAGGTTGGAATGGAAGCAAAACAAACTGGTTGAAGATCTACCAACCATCTTCTGGGCTTATCGGATCATGCCCAGAACCTCAATAGAAACTCCATCTAGCCTAGTTTACGCCCACCGAGTTGTCATCCTTGCATAAGTAAGCATACCAAACCCAAGAACCATAAACTATAATGCAGACAACAATCTAGAGAACATTAGAGAAAACTTGGATATCCTCAAAGAACATAGATATATCACTAGAATCAGAGAGGCGAGATACAAGCCGAAATTAGCAAACTCGTACAATGACTGAGTAAAAAAAATCTTCAATATAGACTACCTAGTGCAACGGAAGAGCAAAAATAGCTTAGCTAAGAAGATGGGAAAATACCCCCCAAGTGGGTGGGCCTGTACAAAGTTACAGAGCCCTACAAGTCCAACAGCTACTCCCTAGTCATGATTGACGGAACACCTGTCCTCAATATGTGGCATGTGATAAACATTTGAAATACCACATGTAGACCTAGGGTTAATATAAAGCCGTATTATACATAGGTCTCGATAAATCCCCATCACGTAACTTAAGAAGGAAATCACGTGGCTTTTCTTATAAGGGTAAATCCCCAGTACGCGACGTAAGTAGGAAAATCATCCGCGACTTCGAACATGAGAGTAAATCTCCACCATGTGACTTAAAATGGAAAATCACATGTAGCTTCACATATTAGGGTAAATTCCCACCACGCGACTTAAACAGGAGAGCACATGCGGCTTCGAGTATATGAGTAATTCCCCACCCTACGACTTAAATAGGAAACTCACCCGCGGCATTGCAGAATGCATCCCAAATGAGTCTCTCAACCAAAAGAGGAATATAGTCACTTAAGGTGACACAGAACAACCACAATAGACAAGGTGACTCATCCACATCACCGAACTAGCTTCTCATACATACATAACAACAAGGTGGGAAGAAAGTCCCACAAATCCATACATACAACCAAAAATTTGGCTAGGACGAGTTCACACATATGAACCTCGCCCCTTCTAAGGTAAAACAACCCTACTTCTACTCGCGTTATCTTTCTTTTCCTCTTCCAATACACTAGTACATTACAATGATCTGATCATATGCGGGGTGTCCAAACTGACCCTTTTGCTGGATTTCTCCAACTACTACATATAATAAGATTTTTAATTATTATTTTAACCGTACTCCTCACGATCAATTTGACAATCCATGAACTCCATAGTCTTCTGATACAGATCCATTAAGCGATGCAACTTAGTATTTTCGTCCTCATTTATCTTACCGTCCTTGTGGAAGCAATCTACCAAGAACTCGTAACCATTATTTCATGGTCGTAGCGATCACCTCGTGTCAGTTCTTGAGTGATAACCTTTAATCTACAACTCTCATTCAAAAGATTCTTATTGATCTCCTCCAGCCTCAAGTTCAAAGCAATCTGAGAATCATACTTACACTGCCACTCAAAAGCCAAAGCTTGCACCAATTCCACATCTTTCTTGGAAAAATCCAATTTCTCATAAAATCTATCCATGTGGTCCAAATTCTTCTCCAGAATCCTTGACTTATGCTCCAACTCACCAATCTTGGCAGTTGGGACCTGCCTCCAGTACCCCTTCTTAACTAAGAAACCTAGCCAATTCTATCCACTGTTGAACATTTGCAAACTCCTGCTACCAGCTAACACCCTCCAATTTTTTGATACACACTTCATACGCCTTCTTCTTCTTATCCTAAGAGGAGGCCAAATCACCACATTGCACTAGCACATCCCTCACATATTTACTCACACGACCTATCCACTTTTTTAGTTTAGGCGCCAAGTGAAAAGTCTCTACAAGCCCTAAAACCTCTCGTAAATCATCAAGGAAAACTTGGATAACCCCAATGAGGGTCGCCGTCTTGCAGGATTTCGAAGATCCCTCTTTGGTTTGAGGCTCACCAAGCAGTACTCCATTGGGAGAATATACACCACCCCTAGAAGGAACACCCAAGCCATCATCAAGCTTTTCCAAATGAGGCCCATACCTATATATATATATATATCTCAACCCAACAACTGTTGACAAGGAACAGACACTCTCAAACCTATCAACCAACTCGTGCACAAGCCAAAGACTTTTCAAAAATGCGAACACAGGGGAGATTCTTAACCAGACATGCCGCTGAAGGGATAATGGAAATCACCTACACAAGACAACCCCAACTAATTTGATAAAGCATAGACATTCTTGACAAAAGGAAAATAAGCGCATCTCCCAAACACAATGCCAGTAGCAGAAACACATTAGAATAAATAAAATTTTCATACATTAACTACATTATCCCTAACAAAATAAAGGGTTTAGCTACGAACTTGATCATGCAGCACAACTTGAGATGAAGCGTCCTTGTCATTCTGCAACACCTCGCCAACATCAACAATAACATTAAAAGGATGATGGGGTTGATAATCCTTCGGATCAAACAAAGCTTCTTCAGACTAAGGAGTTCCAAGTAGTTTATCAAAGGAAATGGGTGCCCATAATCATCCACCTTCACCCAGAATATCCTGTCCATATCCCTCTCAAGCTAGCTAAGATTCTTCTGGATCTTTGACATAAAAGGAAGCTTCTTTACAAGCCCATAAGTTACATATCCAAGAAATCTACCGACATCAGTTCATAGTGAAGGACGACCTGACCTTTCATGAATTATCAATTAGTACGGTTCTTTAATATTCATATCTTTCTTCATGTGTACTAGATGCATATTGTTTTAACTTAAACCAATATTCTTAGTAGTGAAATGCGCCATTAAGTACACAAGAATATTACCTCGATATTCTAGCAGTTTTTTTTCAAACCTCAGAAATAAGGTCCGAATTTGGAACTGAATTTGGATCCCTAAATCCGCCTTTAATCACCTCCGTTTCCACTAGTGTTACTAGAATTTTCTGAAGTCCTGTATATTGTATGTTGTAACTTTGTACCAACTATAATATGAATACACACATCAACATCCATGTGGGGTTTCACAATCACAGGAAACCCCCTTCTAGAACCAATTTTTTGAAAGGCTAGAACCGATTTCGGGGGGTAAAAAAAACCGGTGAATAAGTAGGGGATGAAACAGTTTCAACTATTCTCAAATATCGGTGCCCCGATTGGCACCAGTTCTCAAACACCGGTGCCATCATGTTTCATTTTTTATGGGCACCGATTTATGGGAACCCGTGTTAGTATATTACCGGTTATCTATAACATCGCTTCTTAAAAACTAGTGTTAGAATTGGGAATCAATTTTTTAATAGAATCGGTTCTAAAAAATCGATGTAAGTATTTGGGCACCAATTTTTTATTTACACCACTTCTCAAAAATCAGTGTAAGTATAGGGAACATGATTTTTATTTACACTGGTTCTCAAAAATCGGTGTTAGTATTAGGCATTAGTTTTTATTTACATCGGTTTTCAAAAACTGGTGTTAGTATTGGCAACGGTTTCTTAATTGCACCGGTTCTCCAAAATCGGTGTTAATTTTTGACATAAATACTTATGAAAAGATGGCACCATTTTTCATTTGTGTACCGATTAAATTAAACCGGTGTTTTTTTTAATAGGAACCGATTTTGAAAAGATGATTAGACCAGTTCCTGGTATATTTTATAAATGAATATAGTTCCCAAAAAACACAAATCATCACTCATAAACAACAATCTTCTAGAAAAACCATTTAATATGATCAAATATAATTCCTAGGTAAAGAAGTTGAGGGATGTGTTCATTGGTAGCCAAACATTGGGTTTACAACCCTACAAAAGATACGGGAACATAGTATTCATAGACATGATGTGTATCAAATGTTGGGGACATTTACCTTTCATAAAGAGATGCCACTAATTGGTGGATATATACACGATTCAATCTAATAATGGATTTTAATTCCCTGTTTCACTGTCAATTGAGATATACAATGTGGAAAAGTTTTGTGCAAAAATACGAACCTAATTTAGAGCAATGCGGTGTAGTTTCTCATTCCCCAAGGGTCTTCTGGAAATTGTTGAAACATGTATTAAATGAAATGTTACAATCTACCACATGTGAGAGACGGTACACATAGAAATTAACAATACAAGAAGACATACAGAATAATGTCAATCTCATGCGCCTCTTTAACAAAATTTTCAAATAATACATGCAATGGTATCCAAATTCCCAAGTACTACGCTACATCTTGTGCTGATATGAAAATGATTTTTTCAAATGATTATGAACATAAAAATGACATAGAAATTATCAAGTTACAGGATTTTACGTACATTGATGTTTATGACATTCCACGTATAGTCTGGGGGATAGGTTTTATTTTCCTCAGAATTGACGTACCGTCAATACTTTTTTTGCAATACTAGAAAAAATGAAAATATATTTTTATCAATATATTAATACAAAAACATATTCATAAATCATAATAGTTTAATTAGGTATGAATTTTTCACATTTGTATTTATGAAAACAAGTAATGAACTGAACAATGAATATCATTGAACTGGATATGAACAACAATTGTAATTGATCGAGCAAATATTGAAAAGGGAACAAATAATTTTGTAACATATTAAAATTAGCACTATAGCAAAATATACGAAGTTTTAAAAAATGGCTCTACGTACAAATGGATTAATTTAAGGCATAATGTAGAAAATAATGAGAATAATGTGTGTTTGTATTCATAATTTGAGTTACATTATATAGAGGTACAAAAGACCTGTACGGAAAAGGAAATATAATTTAATTACAATTATAAGTAATATTTACTATTCCTTAATACTTCTCCTCAAGTTCCCAACTTACCAAGTAATGAATGAAACTGATTTCGTCTGAGAGCTTTAGTGAACAAGTCCGCAGGTTAATCAGAAGTGTGGATATGGTGAGTAACAATAGTACCAGACTGTACAAGATCACGGATGAAATGAAAATCAACCTCTATATGCTTCATACGTTCATGAAACACTGGATTTGCCACAATATGAAGAGTAGATTTACTATCACAAAACAGTCGTATAGGAGTAGAATGCACAACACCCAAGTCCCAAAATAAAGACTTAATCCTCAAAAACTCACAACAAGTAACAGCCATAGTATGATGTTGCTTCTTGGTCTTCCATAAAATTGGAGAATCACTGATCATCACAAAGTACCCAGGAAGAGAACGCCGTGTATTGAGACATGCAGCCTAATCAGAATCACAATAAGTAGTTAACTGTAAAGAATTATGTGAAGACAGAAATAAACCTTGACCAGGATGAATCTTCAAGCAGTGGAGAATGCGAATCGCAGCTTGCCAATGAGGGACACGAAAATACTTCATAAACTGAGCAAGAGTATGAACTAAATAGCGTAGCTCAGGACGAGTAATTGTAAGATAAATAAGGTGACCAACCAGGCGCTAGTACTACTCAGGATCATCTCACCGGGGGGGCTTCAACACACGCAAGATCATGTCGTTGCTCCATAGGAAAATCAGTTGGTTTAGAAACTTATAAACCTTTGTCAGATAAAATGTCCAGGGCATATTTCCTTTGTGATAGAAACATCTCATCCCATCTTCTAGTAATTTCTATACCCGAGAAATACTTAAGGGGACCAAGATCTTTCAAGTGAAAATGAGTGCTCAAGTATTTCTTGAATTCAGAGATAAGCGACGAAGAACTACTAGCAATAACTAAATCATCAACATAGACAAACACATGCATAGAAACTGAGCATGAGAGAAAGTAAATAAAGAGTAATCTGCTTTACTTTGAACAAATTCAAGTGCACGTAAAGCCTGAGCCAATTTGGAAAACCAATTGCAATGAGCTTGCCGAATACCATACAGTGGTTTCTGAAGGCGACATACCTGTCCAGGGGGCACATGATAACCCGATGGAGGGAGCATAAACACCTCTTCATGAAGATCACCATGTAGAAAATCATTATGCACATCCATTTGATGAAGTTCCCAACCTCGAATGACTGCAACAGATAAAAACAGGCGAACAAAACTCATCTTCAAAATAGGAAAAAATGTCTCAGAATAGTCAATTACTTCAATCTGGCAATTTCCAAGAACCACCCGACGAGCTTTGTGACGTTCAACGGTATCATTAGACTCGAAATTGGTACGATACACCCATCTGCATCCAATCTTAGTCTTATCCTGAGGTAGAGAAGTCAGGGTCCATGCCTTATTCTGTTTAAGAGCATTAATCTCACCAGTCATAGCATCACACCAATGAGCATGTTGCGATGCCTCAGAGTAAGTGGTGGGATTTGCACTAGAAGTTACTGCACTCAAAAATCTAGATTGTGTACTAGAAAATTTACTGCAATTTACAATATCAATTAGAAGATAGAGAAAACCCGAGGATAGTGATGACACATGGGGAGACTTTAGCATCAGTATTGGAGCAAACATAATTTCTAGATAAGTAGGAGGTCGATGATCGGAACACTCTGTTGGGGAGGAGGCAGCTCGGCTCCAGGAGGTAGCGCGGGAGATAAAATCACAGGCAAGGCAGGCGATGGAGCAGACACAAAAATTGGTTGGGCGGTGATGTCAAGTAGAGGAGACACCGTGTCAGGTGGTAGCGCTGGCGAGGTCCGCACGTCAGGTAGCACGCGTGAGGCACATCATTATGTGAATTAGCTAGAATTAGGGCAAACCATCAATTTGGGTTAGAGGCTGCATTAAGTAGTGAGTAATCTGGTGATGCTAGAGCATCCGGTGTCGGGGTGGCATCTGAAGTTGGCGGTGGTGATACTGGTGGTGAGGTGGTGGAACCACTAGTAGTCACTAATGGGGTCGATGACGGAGAGTCAGATGGCACAGTATACAGAAATTGGTCTTCATAAAAACCAGCATCCTGACCGTTGAAGAAGGTGAGAGATTCCAAATCATAAAGGTAATAGCCTTTCTTTTCGGCGAGATACCCAAGAAAAAGACATTGGACACGTCACAAAATTTGGAAATGTAGGAAGCAAAACACAAGCATCCAAATACTTGCAGAAGCTTGTAATTTGGAGTGCGTCCATAGGGTAACTCAAATGTTCTGCATCCAATGAGTTGCTTTGTCGGTGCCCGGTTAATCAAATATACAGCTGTAAGAACACATTCTCCCCTGAAGTCAATTGGCATATTAGCTTGAAAGTGCAAAGTACAATCCACATTTAACAAATGACGATGCTTGCGCTCTACACGATTATTTTTCTATGGTGTATCAATCATAGAAGTCTCAAAAATATTCCCAGAAATTCTGTACCATTATTAGCACGAACACGAAAACTGGAGCGCCCAAACTGATTCTTGATCAAAGCACAAAACTCTATAAATAAAGAAGTTACATATGACTTAGCCACTAATAAATAAACCCAAATAGCTAGGGAATAATCATCAACTATAGTTTAAAAAATAAAATACACCATGAGAACTAAAAGACCCCAAAACATCACAATGTACTAGTTCAAACAAAGAACTAGCATTTGCTCTATGACACCCAGAACAAGTAATAGACGTATTATTTGTACTGAAATCAAGAGTAGAAACATAAGACAACACCATAGAGGGTGAATGCCTAAGACTTTGATGCCATAAATCAAATGAAGATACATAAACTAAAGCAACCGTCAGAACTGTTTGCGGGATATATGAATGAACGCGTGCATCCAGCGGACGAAGCAAATAAACCCCCCCCCCTGTTGTTCAGCCAAGCCAATCATAGTCCACATACTGATTTTCTCTAAAATGCAATAATTTTCAGTAAACAAAATAGACATTTTAAGGCAGATAACAATCTAGAGCGTGATAATAAATGGCATCACAAGGTAGGTATGTAAAGCATATAAGTAAGAATAGTTTCTCCAAAATGTATAGAACCAGAATGGGTGGCAGACGACACTAATCATGCCATACAAGGCTTACCAGACCCATGGTCAGAAGGGTAATGTAACTCATTAAATAAATAAAGGGCCATACTTCATTGGTTTCCAGACAGAAAAAGCCAAAATCATATCGGGCAGAAGAGCCAGAGGCTGCAACTGCAATTCCTGGCAGCGAGATGATGGCGCCGGTGAACAGCGACTGAGAGCAGTGAAGGGTAACAAATTTAAATTCACAGGTAGACATTGAAGCATATCAGAATAGAGTATCAGGGGAAGATCGAATCGGTTTAGCGGCAGGAGAATGACGCTAAGACGTGTGACGTATGGTGGTGGCGCGTGGATCACACATGCAGAACGTACAAGGTTAGGAACTAAGATTGGCGACTGCAACGACAAACGAGGATCTGGAAATTAAGCAGCAAATCGGCAAAAAATTGAACACGGACCAGCAGTGCGTGAATCAACAACGAAGGCGTGTGTCAGGTCATTGGCAATGTGAGTAACACGCACGGATGACGGAGGCGGCAGAAGCTCGGAAATGGGGCAGGAATTTTCTTTAGGATTTCAGGATTTTAGACTCTGATACCATGTAAAAAATAATGAGAATAACGTGTATTTGTATTCATAATCTAGGGTACATTATATATAGGTGCAAAATACCTATACAGTAAAAGGAAATGTAATCTAATTACAATTATAAGTAATATTTAATATTCCTTGATACATAACTTATTAAGTTTGCCAATTCCCCAACTCATCGAGTCAATGTAATATACACGATAATGTTCCTGTACGAAGACGATAAAAAACCAATAGCTCATAGAAAAGAAAATAACGAAATATCTAATGCGATTATGAAAACATAAATTTTAAAATAAAACCAAGATGAGGGCTCAGCTAGGCACATCACTTTCTAGAGGTCAAACAACCAAATAACTAATAAAACATCGATTTAGTTAATCTTGGACAAGCATAGAACTCACTCTCGATTGTACGGGAAGACGTACATCCTTGCTCGATTGTAACACATGACAGTTAAAACCTCCTCCACAATCGATTCGACTCTCAGAAGTGCATTTTGAGCAAGACAATCTGAACCAGCTGGAATAACTGGATGTGGCATCGATCAACCATCCCATCACATAGGTTTCTGGAAAAAAGATATTTGACAATGAACAATTGTAATAAAACATCTATAATAGTGTATTCTTACGATGGCATATACCAAGTTGTGATCCACTGATCCTCTCCATTCCATTTTCTTTATTCTAGCTGCTCACGAACAATTTTGGGTTGTCAATAAATATGGCTGTGATGACTTATTTTGATCTAAAAACCTCAACATTGAAATAGATTCGAAATATTTTTATTAGATCAAATAATTGAGTGGTCAAACTTGTGAGTTCATTGATATGTTGAGTAGTTGCAATGCAATCTTGGTATTCCGTGAGCCTCTAAAAGATGCATAATATTGTAATTAGATTTTAGATAATAAGAAAGGTAGTTGAGCTGTATATGTATATAATTCAATAGTGTATGGGATTATAAAGGGTTAAATGAGTTCGTACGGAAACGTAATGGAAAAAATCGACATGGGTGGAGTTGATTGCTCAATTTCTGTCGACGCAATATTTTATTTTTCTACATTTAATGAGTAAAATGTTAGTTAGGAAATGAAAAACAATAGTTCTGAATAACAATGTGTTGGGGGATATTTTTGACCTCCCCTTGTACTAATCGAGTATAGTTTGTAAGATTTTCATTAGGAGTATCCTCATGGGCCACCACCTGTTGTAGGGGAGAGTGTCCCCCTTCAATACAATAGGAAAGTAAAAGTCAAATTATGAAGACATTAATACACTATATCAGTAAGGTTACGATGTATTTGGAAGTCAAAGTGTGTTAATATGATTATTTGATTTACCCCTTCTTCCTCCATGGTAGTTTTAGCGTAAGCTTTTTTATAAAGACTTCCATATTGATCCACCACCATGCTCCGAGGTGATTGCTTCTCGTTCTCCTAGGTAATCAGAGTAACGATAAATTATGTTAAGTCCAACCGAGCATTCAAACTATATTTCTTCTTCCAGTGAATATTCAAGAGGGTGCCTATTAAACTTGCACATACATTTTTTCCAATATGCATCACATCTAGACAATGCTTAACCTGAAGATGCTTCCAATATGGTAAATTGACAAATATTGATCTCTTCTTCCATCGACCATCAAAATGTATTTCTGCCTTGCCTATATGCTTCCCCAAAACTACTTCAATTTATTAATCTGCTTATGAATTTGCACAGCACTTAGTGGTGCAGGGGATAGCTTTCGTTCTTTCTCCCAACAAAGTTAACGACATCATCACGGTAGGTATTTATTGTTCCCTTTGAAGGCATTTTCTATGGCTGAGATGCAGTGTCTTTTTCCCCATAATTTAGCTATTTAAATTATGTCTTCTCCTCACAAATAGAACATGCTTTGTGCCTCTTGACAACATACCCCAACAAATTTTCATAAGTTGGAAAATTATTAATCGTGCAAAAAAATATGTCACACAATTGAAACTCCACATTCATATGAGCATAACACACAACTGAAACTCCACATTCATATGAGCATGACACACAATTGAAACTCCACATTCATATGACACACAATTGAAAATCATGCTTTCTGCCTTTAATGGCCCCCTCCTACAATTGGTATCACTACAATTTAAATGAAATTCACAACAACAAAAAACTAACTTTCAAGTGTCTTCATGGACTTGAGTTGATGCTCACATGAAGAGGGACGAGGGTTCGAAATTCACCTTTAATTTTTGAGTGGTAGTTGGGGAGAATTTAATGCAAATCATAGCACTAATTGTTTGTGAAAAGTAGCTATATATATGCCTCTAATAATAGGCAGGAAAATTTACCACCGGTTCATTTAAACTGGTGTGGATAATAGATGACAATTCCTTTTTGGCCCCAGTTTAAAAATTGTTCCCGCATAAACTGGTGCTCGAAAGTGAATGTTTAACACCTGTTATAAAAAAATCGGCGTAAAAAATAAACTAATCGGTGCCTTAAAAAAACTATTTTGGGCACCAATTTTTATTAAACCGGTGTAAAATTAACAACAATTTTCAACAAATCGGAGTTATAATAAATTAAACCGATGCCTTACAATTTGGGGCACTGATTTTCAAAAGGAGATGCTAATAAACCGGTGCTGGAGGTGGTTCTCTGAGGTAGTGTTTCAGTGTATCAATTAGCAATAACTTTTTTTATGAGGAGGTTCAGTAGGATGAATGACCGCATTGTTTGAGCTGATATAACCTCTAGTTCCATTGGAGTGTATTTCTTGATGGGCCGGATTTGACTTTGGTTTCACTATTTATATTAGGAATCGTCGATATCTTGATAGGTTTAATCGCAAATCAGTGGTGAACTGGTGATAGCAACAAGCAAGTTTATTAATCAAATATTAATTCTTCCACTCGCGTCTTTGTCATAATATTTTCTTGATATTAAAAAGTGAATTAAATAGGATTCAATAACGATTATATAATAGATTCACTCAAAGAGAGAATCATATTGAATTTAAACAAATATTTTGTTTAAAAATCAAATATTTTAATTATTTCTATGGTACATAATGTTCACGTAACTTACAAATTTTTTATGCATATTACACGTTGAGTAGACAAGCCTTAATTATGTATCCATGTCTATTGGAATATAATATGTATTTATGGAAAATCAAAGTTGTACGTATATGATTAGATTTGCCATAGTTTTTCTTATTTTCTAAGCAACCTCTTCTATAAATATTCGTTGACATCTTTAATGAATACAAGAGGTTGTCTCTTTCTCCTCCGTATCACTACACGAGCTCCATCGCAGTTGGTTTATCGCAGTGTGTCGCAGCCCTTCTCGATTGACGACTCGCCGTGCCCGTGCAGGGCTGAGCAACAGTTGGATGCCAGCTCCCTCCGCCATGACGAGACGCCGACCGCTACAACCAGTCCTTCCAGTGACACTGATTCTCCCAGCTTGGCTTTTTCTTCGTTGGCGGATGTGTCCCACTCCGATTATCCGAGCTATCTGCCTCTTTTGATACTTCTCTTTTTCCCTCTTATTTTGAGCTGCTAATGACAGTGAACACTCCATGATTACTCGTTCTCAAACAAATATTTTAAAACCAAAATTCTTATCACCGCTAAACATCCTTTACCTCATTCTGATTCCTTTTATTTTGAACTTAAAAAACTTTTTCTCAAGCCTCTAAAATTTCTGAATGGAAAAATGCAATGCAAGTTGAGTATGATGGCCTTATGCATAATATGACGTGGACGCTTGTCCCATAACCTAGTAATGCTAACATTGTTGGTTGTAAGTGGGTGTAAGGAATTAAGTGTCAAGGTGATGGTTGCATTGAAAGGTATAAAGCCAGACTTGTTCCAAAGGGCATAACTCAGGAGAAGGCTATGGATTATGTGGATACTTTTAGCCCGGTGGATAGTAATAATACTTTTCTGAATGGTGATCTTTCTGAACAATTTTTTTTCTAAGCCTTCTGGTTTTCATGATTAGACTCGTCCATCTCATTTATGTCTCTTGAAGAAGGCTCTTTATGGTCTCAAGCAAGCACCTCAAGCATGATTCACGAAGCTTCGTCATTTTCTTCAGGAATATTGCTTTGTGTCTTGTAAGTCTGACACTACGATCTTTATTTGACGATCAGGTAAGACTGTTATCTATCTTCTTGTTTATGTGGATAATATGATTATAACTGGTTCTTCATCGACTGCCATTTGTGAGTTTCTTATGAACTTGAATGATACATTTTCTCTTCGTGATCTTGGTCATCTGCATTATTTTTTGGGCATTGAATTTAAACTCCCAAATGATGGTTGATGTGACGTCAAACGCATGTATTTTCTGAGGCATTTAACATCTGTTTTGTTATCTTTTTGTTGGAAGATTGCTAGATTTAGGTATGTTTAC
>JAULKK010031878.1:0-19367 GCA_032355705.1 Rubia peregrina
TGCTAATATAGTGACATTATAGACTATATTGTACCGTGTTTGTTGACTTCGGGATTTTACTTTGCAATTACAATAGAATCAAATGGAGCAATAACTCCAGAGGTTCTGTTCACCGAAGTTATGAAGATCTTAGAGGACAAATGTGAAAGAGTGATAACCAAGCTCTCATAGTTTGGATCTATTGATTCGAGTAGTTGCTAACTGATAGTTCTATCTTAACATGGTGCGGCATCGAGTCGGTCTAAGCACAAGGAGGAGGGTTTTTTTATATGATTTTTGTAGATTGGTCCTCTTATTCGATGAAGGGCAAAACTCTCATTAAAGGTTTTTCGTCATTAGGGTCCCAACACACATTAAAAAATACATTAAAATAATTAAAAATCATCGTTAGAATAAGTTTGATGACTATTGTGTATTTCTTTTTGCATACGACATACAGTGGCGGATTCAGAAATTTTTTCATGGGGTAACCATTAATATATAAAAATATATACTTAATATTAATGTTAAATTTTTTTTTACAGGCGTAACCAAATAATAATTCCCCTTTTTTTTCCATGGGGTAACCATGACCCCTAATAGGTCCGCCCCTGACGACATGTATAGTCACTTGTTACATGATTAGATTCTCTTAGTGTTAAATGTAATACTCCCTCCGTCCCGGCAGAATTGACATGTTTGTATTTTCACGATTTTCAATGATCATGTTTGACTGTCAATATCTATAGCTACATATACCAATTCCGCATAAAAAATGATATTTAAAAAATATATGTTAAGATGAATTCAACAATATCTCACATGATATATTTATTATTTATAGATTAATTTATATTTATGGTCAAAGTTTATCAAATTTAACTTTAAAAATAGTAATTTGTCATTACTAGTGGGACGGAGGGAGTATATTATAATGACAGTTAATTACAACTATACATTTTTACATACAAGAATACACTTTCTTATAATTTTTAATAAACTAAATATTTATGAAGATACAAGTGGTATTTCAAGAATATCTTATAATTAACGTTTTTTTATATTTAAAATTATAGAATACGTATTCTAAAGATACTAAATTCACCATTTCACATCCATCAAAATCATAAATGTATATTTATATGGATGGGATTTGAGTTAATAGATACCACTAAGTATAATAGATTTTATTTTTCAATAGAGAAATAGTGTTAGAATCCAGTTTATTTTTAAAAGAATTGAAAAGGGAAAAAATATAAAAGTTAACTATAAATTAGAAAACCCAATAGTAAACCCCACTTAATGCTGTTTTACACGTTTCAAATCCATCATAAAGTCAAACGTAATGGCCACAAACAAAAATTTACCAACTTGCATTGCAAAGGTATTTCCTTTTAGAAGCTTCTTCTAAAACAAGTAATCCAGTTGGCATATTTTAACTTTTAAAGTTAATAGTATCAATATTTTACTATTTTTAAAATTTATTTACGTGTAAATATTTTTAAAAAAATTGTCTTTGAAAGAATTATTTCTCGTATCGGATGCGACGGTATTATTTTCTACTGACACATCTTCGATGGCAGCAACAAATGTAGGGTGTGCAAAATTTTATTCAAACTGGCTGCCAGAATCTTTCCGCCAATAACAGTGGTTACCGATAGCTTTTTCAGGTGAAGTCAGGGTCACCGGGGTACTGCTTTCCTTTTTAATTTATATTTATTTTGGGTGGGAAACTTTTAATTCTGCACTTTTTATTTATGTTTTCTTCCTTTTCCCTTCATTTAATTTTCCTTTCTTTCAATTTTATGTTTATTTTCATTTTTAAAAAGGGTTATATTTAATATGGTGTTTTTTATTTAAGTATCGGGTAGAAATTGTCTCTGTCATTCTTGTTTTTCGGACAACTTGAGTCTGGTAAAACTTGATTGACTTCAAATTTGATATCTGAAGAGACAGCTAAGAGAAATCCAAGTCAGAGTCGTTATAACAATGGGCTTATGGCGATACCATTTTTCTGAGGATTTAAATCAGATTTACAGACTCTGCTCATTAGGATATTCCGGCCAATTATATGTTAATTTGATTTAATTGGTCTTTAGAGCCTTTTGGGGTCAAATTAGATGCAATTTTACACATTAGAAATGATTTCTATGTGCCGATGAAAATATTTTGCCAATTAAAATGACTGGTTTTTAGTCTTCTAGTTTAGGGAAATGTTCTTGATGGGTTAAATGGAGACTGGCCGGATCTTTAGTTGGGGAGTTTCATTTATTTCATTTTAATTGCCTTAGTTGTTTGATCAGTGGTGTGGATGGAACATTTTGCGAGCGCTTCATTTAATACTTCATTGTATTTGGTTCTGATGGTAATCTCGGGTCAATATTATTGTGTCTACACTACGGCCTCACAGTAACAATCACTTATCCTTAATGTACCCTTATCTTTGCCACATAGGCCTTTGCATGGTATTGTAATATACATTAGTGTCTTTGTGTATCTCTCTCTCTCTCTCTCTCTCTCTCTCTCTCTCTCTCTCTCTTTTAGCCACTGAGACTTTAAATTTGAATTGTAATATTAAAATCGCGTCTCAGTGTAAATGGATTTATCCCACATCATATGTTGTAATCACACAATGTACAAATTTGAGCTTAATAGAAATAAAAGGGAGGGAACCCTATAAACCCCTGTCCTAGTGATAGTTTTGAATATTTTTTAAAAAGAGAATGTATTACTACTCATAATAAATAGAGTACAAAACAGATAAGGAATACTAGTACTAATATAACTCTAGTCCAATAATCAAACTATATCCATGTTTAATCAGATATTTGGTTAATTCTCTCACACACACCCCCTCAAGCAAAGTGTCGGATGTTTAGGGGACGCAGATCTTGGACCTGAAGGACTCAAACAGCATATGGGAGAGCCCTATGGTCAAAATGTCTGCAATCTGAAGAGCAGTAGAAACATGAGTAATACACAACTTTCCAGAAGCAACCAGCTCTCGGATAAAGTGATAGTCGTTGTCGATGTGTTTCGCCCTCTTGTGAGTAAATGGATTATGACCCAATAATATGACGTTATCGTTGTCGCATAACAGCAGCGGAGAATCAGCAAGTGAGACACGAAGAAGAAGAGTCATCCAAACAACCTTAGAGACTGTGTTGGCTAGTGCCTGATACTCAGACTTCGTGCTCAAATAAGAACAATGAATTGTTTCTTAGCACTCCAAGAGACAATATTTCCACCAAGAAAAATAGCATAATCATATACAGATCGACAGGTCTCTAGACAGTGGGCTCAATCACCATCAGAATAACCAGCACTTCGGGAGAACTAGCGGACCGAAATGCAAAGTACCTCGGACATATCAGAGAATCTGAGTGACCGTAACAAAATTTTCATCACGGGGTCCTGGAGATATTAACTGACTTTGTTGACCGCAAAGGACAAGTCAGAATGAGTAATCGTCAGATACTGAAGTGCCCCAGCAAGAGAGAGTTATAGAGTCAGATTCCAAAATGAAGGGTCGGTGGAGCTTTGGAGTTGCGAGCCTAGCACAAAAGGAGTAGTGACTAGGGTAGCATCAGACCTCCCAGCACGAGTGAGACTATCTTTGGCATACTTTGCTTGGTCAAGAAGTGAACCCGAGATAGAAGGTGTAACTTCCATGCCAAGAAAGTAGTGAAGAGTGCCCAAATCCTTAATAGAAAACTCCAGATGCGTCCAATCAATGAACCGCCAAAGAAGTGTCGGGTCATTACCTGTAATGATGTTATCGTCGATATAAAATAACAGGTATGGTAATGACAAGCCCCGAGATATAAAAAAAGTGTTAGTTGGATTGCAGGCAAAATCAAGCTAAACCAAAAAAGTATTGAATCTCTGAAACTGGGCCCATGGAGCTTGCTTAAAACCATAGATGACCTTATGCAAACAACATATATAATCTGGATGAAGCGGATTATTGTAACCAATGGCCTTTGCCATATAGACTGGAGTATCAAGAACAACATTTAGAAAGGCATTCTTGACATCTAGCCGATGAAGAGGCCAGTAGCGCATTGTAGCAATAGCCAGAACAGTCAAAATCGTGGATGCTTTGACCACTGGACTGAAAGTGTGATCGAAGTCAAAACTATTAATATGTGAGAAACCCTACGCCACAAGACTAGCCTTATGACACTCAATAGTGTCGTCTGGATGATACTTCAGTCGATAAACTCATTTGGAGCCAAAAATTTTGACATCCAATGGGGGGAACCAAATACCATGTGACATGTCCACGAAGAACTGCAATCTCATCATCCATAGAAGAAATCCAAGATGGATCCTGAAGAGAAGTGGGATAATCAGTGGGCTCAAACTGAGCAAGTAAAGCAGCAGTAAGACCATGAGCAATGATATCAAAATAATCTCTGCACCAAATAGCCACATTCACCGATCAAGTAGCCATCAGATGAGTGCGAGGCCACGGTGGAGAAATCGGATGAGCAGTCGTTCCTGTTGAAAGGCATAGCGAAGCGGCCGATGAACCGGATGGGCTGGTCGGTGAACTAGATGAGTTGGTCGATGGCGAGATGGGAGGATCAGGATGCGTCAGAGTGGCCACTAGATGGTCTGAATCACCAGCACAGATAGACAGGGTGCCACAGTCGATGAGGACAACGTCGACGAGCCAGGAGGTCTAGGAAGTGAAGTAACAAGTCGAGCAGGAGGAGATGCCACCATGGAAGAACCAGGAATATCAGCTGATGCATCAGTGTGGATCCAAAAAGTAGAGACATCCAGAGAGAACGGAGATACTAAAGTAGAACCATCGGCATAAGGGGAGGAATATTTGTTAAATTGAGCATGTCCGGTGACATGTATCTTACCAGATTTAGGATACAAACATCGATATCCCTTGTACTAGGAACTGTACCCAAGAAAGATATAGGGTAAACTGCGAGGAATGAGTTTTTGATCTGTATATGAAAGAAGATAAGGGTTAAAACAACAACCAAATACATTGAAGTTCATATATATGGGAACCTGTCCATTAATAACTTCAGATGGTGATCATTTGCCAAGAAATTGAGTGGGCCACCAATTTATAGTATAAGCAGTTGCAACAAAGGAGTGAGTCCAGCGAGAGAGAGGGACATTAGAGTGGTATAGCATAGATAAGCTCATCTCAGCAATGTGGTGATGCTTGCTCTCAATCCGACCGTTCTGCTTAGGAGTATATGGACAAAGAAATTTGATGGTGACTTCCATTTACCTGAAAGTGAGAGCGTAAGTGATAATTTACGAACTCAGTACCCCCCATCACTCTAAAACACCTTAATGGTGGAAGAGAACTGGTTCTCCACAAAGGCCTCAAGATGGAGATAAATATCCCAAAAATTATATTTGCGGCGCAGTGGGTAAAACCACCAGAGTCGGGAATGATCATCAAGGAAAATAGCATAGTAGGAGAAACCATCAGCAAATAAAATAGGAGAGGGCCCCCATAAGTCACAGTAAACTAGATCAAGCCCTAGCAGCACGTTTATCACTTGTATACAAAGATAACTACTTCCCTTTAGCTTTTTCACATACATCACAAAGGTTAGGTTTAGGCAAAATCGATGACACAGATAAAAATCCAGAAGCTCGTAAACAAAAAATTATGGAATGTGGAACATGACCAGGTCTAGAATCCCAAGTTTATAAAGGCGCAAGTGACTTATTTGATTCCACAGTAGATAATGAAGCAGATGCATCATAGTCTAAAACATAAAGATCATCTTCAATATGACCGTGATCCAAGGCCTCCTTAGTGACATTATACCAAATAATAAATGAGCGATCACCAAAGCAAACAACAGAATTTAAATCCTGAGTTAATTTGCTAATCAAAAGCAAAATTTTAATGATATTAGGCACAATGAGCATATTATAAAGAGGTAGAGACTTAGAAATATGAGAATCACCGACATGAGTAACAGGGAATGATAACCATTACAACCAAATATGCGGGAAGAACCATCATAAGGTTTCACATGATCAACGGCAATGGGGCCATGTGTTTTGTGGCGCAAGAGTTTACAATCCACTTAGAGCCATTGTATAGTCGATGATGAGAAAGACCAACGTATTTGGAAAAATCACACCGTCAATAACCAAAATGAGTCATATTATAGGGGGAAAATAAGAAATAGCTAGAGGATAAATATTTCCCAAAAATCGCCAGGCGTGTGCAAAGATGCGTGGAAAAAGGCTGGAGCTATCAGGCACGTGCAACCACGCGCAGAGAGAAGACGATGCACGTGCACCTCACGCTCGTGTGCCGGACTCGCGGGTAATGTCTAGAGCATGTGGATCTCAGGCGCTGTATCTCTTCGCTAGACGGAGACACTGCACAGAAGACGGCGAGGAAGAAACCTGTATGAATATATCACTGAGTAAAGACGTTTGATAGGAGGTTGTTCATTGGAGAATAATCTAATTTGCACGACGACAAAGCTTGGGAGTCGGAGAGGAAGTTACTTTCGGGAGAAGAGTCTGATGTTGGAGAACTTGGACGCCGAGATGAGTTTGATGTCGGAGAGAACTTGGACGCTGAGAAGAGTCTGATGCCTGAGAGAACTTGGACGTCGGGAGAAGAACAGAGAGATGTCGGAGAAAATTGAAGATCCGCATGTTACCTTTGGTCGGAATCTAATAGGAAATTTACTGAAATCTGATTCGAAATCTGATCTAGTCTGTCGGACAGAAAAGGGAGAGGGGGAGGCGGCCGAGCGAAAAAAAATAGGGTTTAGGATTTAGGATCAGAACTTGATCTAATACCATGAAAGAATGATTTCTCATAATTTTGAATGTATTAGTGCTCAGAATAAATAGAATACAAAATAAATTAGGAATACTAGTGCCAATATAACTCTAGTCTAGTCATCAAACTCTATTCATATCTAATCAGATATAGGGCGACCTCACTGGGCCCAAAAATTTAATTTTTGGATTGGAGTTTGGGTTCAAAATTTTGCAGTAATATAAAGTGAATGTGGGCTCTAGAGACAGTTATAGTATACATCCAAATGGATGTTATGATTTATATGGCCCAGATTATAAAGTTATCCATATGTGAACTTAAATACATATTATAGTAGTATATGCTTAATTTTCTCCATTTTCTTTTGGAGTCCGTCTCTTGAAAGACGGTATTTTCATAAGTTATGGAAAACCAATGTTTAAGCTGCAAATTAGAAGATATCAAGATAAAAAAAATTGAGTTGCATTAATTAGGTCATAAACTTATAACTAATGCATGTTGCATAATAAAATTTTAATATTGCAACTAAAACCTATTACCTTTCTATAATTCTAATTTTACCCCGTCTTTCCATATGTCTATGGAAAGACGGTCTTTCCCAAGACTCTATCTTTCTTTTGTATGCTCGTCTAATATGACAAATGCATTCCATATTAACATGAAATTTGAACGATTTTATAGAAATTAGTTTAGTTTTCCATGATTTATTTATTTATATGATATCTAAAAAAATAAACACAATATATGTTATGTTTATAATTTATATTTCAAAATGTATATGAATTTTTATATCTTTGTTCACTTAATGTTATTTTATTAATCAAACCAAAATTATATTCGTGTTTATTTGTTGATAAATAAACTTTTGTAACCAATCTTTATCATATTTTGAATTTATTATATATATATATATATGTTCTGATTCTAGCATTTATACTTATTCTGTTTCAATATAAGTTACATGTTTTCACCAACTTTCTCATTTCATGTTAAAATAAAGGAATTATATATTTTAATAAATTGAAAATAAAAGGTTTCAAATATAATTTATACTTTAAAGAGGGGTCCAAAAATTTTGTCCGCCCTGGACCTAAAATGAGTTTGGACCGGTCTTGATCAGATATTTGAGTGATTTTAACAGTCTTGTATATATACTAATTATATAAAATGATTGAAGTTGCGCCACTTTAAATCCAAAATCAAATTAGCTCATTTTTATTGGGACGGAGCTAGTACGCTATTATTCCGATGATGTTTAAAAGCAGTGATAATAGAAATATCTACATATCCACTTCTGAAAGGCATTATTTTACTCCAAAGTTATTAAGCTTTAGTTTTCTTTATTGTTATCTGCTGCTTCAAAGTCTAAACTTGAAAACTTTTGTGGGACAAACACACAACTATAGCAAGTCAGCCACAGAATATAAAATCGGATGATTTTGCATGTTCAAGGTGGAAAAGTAGTGGCTTTGGTTTACTAATTTGATTAGTTGTATATGATGGCATGAAGTGCCATGTGAGCTTCAGATTTGAGGACTATGGAATTGAAGCATTATTGTTGTGGGGTGGTGGTGGTGGTGGTGGTCCTATCACAACATCAAAGCCCTAGGTAACAGTATTAGTTTTTGTCCTTTTTCCTGTTAATTTAATATTATATGTGCGTAATCCTTATCCTTTTCCCATTTATTGTTTATAGGTCTAATTTCAAGAGTTTTTCTAAAAGGAAAAAGAAATGAATACAATTGAACTTGACTATATTAAAATAAAGCAAAGTGAAAGATAGTAATAGTAAATATTAAGCTACATTTATTAAGTTAAAATTAATTTAACTGAACTGAACTGTAATGTAACAGAAATGTAGTTAAGTTTAACATGGCTTAATTTTAATTTAAAATTAACCAAAATTAAAAATAATGTTATATTATTAGGTATTTGAGAAATCGCCATATGACCAATGACTAGCTAACTACAAATAGAAGATATATAAAATATAAGTTTTTAAATTTGGGATTTGATGAGGATTGACTCAAGGTCATCATTTGGTCAGAAACCCATGCAGCTAAATCTGTATATTGCTATTGGGCCAGAGCTAAATATGGTAAGAAGATTTCCTATTCTGAATATATCTCTGGCATCATACTCTTTCTCCAAATATACTTACAGAATATTAAATATTTAGTAACTCCATGGTGGTAAGACACTCAATCCTACATGAAATGTGCATATTTATCCCAACGTGATGGGAGAACTTGTAGGGATAAACCCCTATAAATACTGCGGTATGTCTCTAGTTTATTCATTATACTCTCAATACTCGAAGCAAACACTTTTGGTATGTCTAGAGGATTCGATGCTCGAGAGCAAGGTTCGGCCATTGAGTCAGCGTTCACCCTATCAAGATAGAGTAACCTACCATTTTCCATAACCCATCACCCACCATGGGTCATCTCCATATCCCTCTCAGCACTCTCTTCAGCTTTGTTCATGTGCTGCTCCACCTGCCCTTCTCCAACATCGATAGACAGATCCTGACTAGACCTCCTCCTGGGAGTTGATAACCCTTTCATGGGTTTCAGTATTGGTCATCTCCCGATCATCCAAATTAAAATCACCCACAACTTTATGGTCAGTCGTGATGCTTATCGGCGGTGATGACCCTCACACTGGCATCAATGAGATGATTAGAGATCATCCTTATATGATTTAATAGGGGAGGCAAAAGCCCTAATCCTGAATGGACCTGTTCCATTTCAAATTAGCAAAAGTCTCGGCCTTGGGATGTTGGAACTTCTCCAGAACCTTATGTTGGTCAGCCGGAATCTTCTGAGCCAGGGTCTTAGCCGCATCATGCACTCTAACATCAGTAGAGAGCGCATGAATTTCAATGAAAAAGTTCTGAAATGTAGCAGTCTTCATTGTCTGATCCTAAAGAGCTTGGAGAAGTGATCTTTTAACCTAAGAACCCTGGCCTTACAAAGCTCAATAGTTCCATCCTTATCAACAAGCTTATTCTTCATGATCACGACTTCGGTAGCAGTGGTGGCAGATATAGTCTCAAATAACTTGGCTCTCTAGTTTACCTCTAGCATGGACTTTTGAATAAGATGTTTGGCATCTTATTTCAAAGCCAAAGAAAGTTTTGGAATAAAACATGCGGCAACACTTGACACATGGTTAAAGGGGGAAAAAGTAAGAAAATAATCATGCAGCTGTCAGATGATAGGATAAAACAAAAGAAATTGCCTTTTAACATTCAACTGGTTGGAGTTGGAGAATAGGCATGTGGACTAGGAGAAAACTACAGAGGGCACTGAAGAGGCAGCTTCATCAAGATTATCTTCATCTCTCATACTTTTTCGTCAATAGAGATCAATGGAAGAACCTCCAAGCACGACCACATGCCCCTCCTCTAAAAATTCAATGGATTTCCCATACGTAGAAGTCTGGGGAAGGATCGGTGTAGGGGTTGGAGAGACGTTAGGCCCAGGAACACCCTTCGAACTTAATGGCGTAGGTCGGGATCCCTTACCCTAATCGATATTCCCTTTATTATTCTTGCCCTCCTGGCTGGCAACGCCCACTGAAAAGAACATCAAACGCCAAAAAATATCAAAACATGGGACATCATTGGAAAAGAAAAACATAAAAAGACAATATGGGTGCTAGGTATACTTGTTCCCACATTTAAGGGATCAAAAGCAAGCCTATCTACGGTACTGATCAAAGTGCCAAAAGGGTTAAGAGGGGGGAACTAATTATCCCCATTGGTCTAGTTGTTCCAGGCTGGGCATGGGTAAGAGTTGGAGTTGAAGATGAGATAATTATCTTTCCAATTTTTAGTTGAATGGGGGATCTTGTCGATAAGTTACCATTTTGACCTCGAGAGTGTAAAAGTGAAGATGGCTTCATTACCACAGTTATGGTAAAGGTTGAACATGGACTAGAAAAAAACTAAAGTGGTTTTAGTAGGTGCCCTTTGGAAAAGTTCTAAAAATCCAAAGACAACTTGGATACACTTGAGTTGAAGTTGACGGATATTGATATTATAAGAGTCATAGAGATCAGAGAGAACTGTCTGAAAGGGAAAACACAGGGCATAGTCCAATTGACGGTGATAAATAAATGATTTACCCTCAGGGAGTTCTCGGAGGTTATCACCCACCCGTGCAATGATAAGTTGAACAACTTCCAGCAATAAGTACGTGAAGTTACCAGAGCCTTGGACGAAGAAGCTACTACTGTCTCAAATTTTAGCACCCTATTCCTACTCAAGATGAACAAGGTGCGCTCTTGATCAATAACTTGTTTAACCTTATTCCGTCAAATTTCCCATTCTTTTCTCATCGAAAACTTCAGCAAAAGTAGAAGCATTATCCCCCAAACAAGTATGACCCACTAGAGGAGTGTTGGAGTCACTACCATGCATCACCTCTCCGAGGAAGAAAATGCAGTGCTAAAGGAAGATAATGAAATGGTGGAATCGAACATCACTGACGTAGTTTTGAAGTTTTAAGGAAGGTAAAGAAGAAAATAAAATCTGGGGGGGGGTTGATGGTCAAAAAGTATGGGATAAAAAGAAGAATTTATAGCTTTATAACGGCTAAGAAGATTAGGCGGTTTTTTGAAATTGAAAGCAATAGTGACTCCCAAGAAAGTGGAAGGAAACATTCACCATTAGTAGAAAGTGCCTTTTAGACAGATCAAGATGGTGATGTGTGGCACCTTGATTAGGCTGAAAGTATACAGACGATTTAGATGTTTATCGGTTATTTTTGTGAGAGAAAATCCAAGGGTCGTGGATGAAATTAGGTCTTTGAATTCAGATGTTTACCTAAGGTCTCAACTGAAGCACAAATTTTGGCTCTCTCAGGGTCTAGTACTGATATTTGGCTCAAAGGCCATCATCTGGGTCGAAGCCTATGTTGTCAAAATCGGATATCGCTATTGGGTTGGAGCCCAATATGGTAAGAAGATATCATATTCTAAATATATCTCTGCCAGTATATTCCTTCACAAAATATATATTTGGAATACTAAATAAATGGTAACTCCATTATGATGAGACACATATTTCAACATGGAATGCACATATTTATCCTAATGTGATTGGAGAATTCATAGGGATCAACCCTTATAAATACTTCGATATGTCTTTATTTTATTCATTCTATTATCAATATTCAGAGCAAACACTTCTGGTCTAACTTTAGAATCAGAGAGCCTCCCCCCAGTCACCCCGGGAGTTTTGTCTTGCAGGTTCGGTGCTCAAGAGTAAGGTTAAGTCATCAAGTCACGTTCACCTACATCAGGGTCAAAATAAAATATTTATTTTTGGATAATTAATTAAAAATATGCTAAACTATCGCAACTTCATTGTAAAAGTATTACACTCCTTGCCCACAATCACTTTCTTTCTGTCTCTCTCTCTTTCTCTGTAACGACTCTGTTATTTATCCTCCTCCTTCTCCGACCATCTCTCATCTCTTCTCCTCATCTAATCGATGTCACGTTCTCCTCTTCTTTCTCCTCCAATCATCTTCCTTTTATTCTCCTCGTCATCTTCACCTGTAAACACTGCCTTCTTCTACCCCTCTACGTGTTATATAAATATTTCCTTCTCATCTTTCTCTAGGTGTCGCCACCTTCTTATCCTTCTCCTTGGGTGGCCTCTTTTTTCTCCTCTTCCTTGTGCTAATTTAACATCGATGCAAGAGAATTAGATATTAATTTTTGGCCAAATTAAACAATGATTAGATAATAGTTCATGCTCAATATTAATATGGCTAGATATAAATCATGAACTGGTGGTGTTTCTCACACGGTATGCGATGTTTCAAATAAATTATTTTATTAGTCAAAAGTAACAGATGATGTTCTCATGCAATATGCAATATTACAATTATTATTTGACATTTTAAATTATGGATGATGTTTCATCTAAATTCTTTTGATTCTTATTAAAAATAACTTGATGTTTTAGTATTTGTGTTTGATAATCATTACATTATATAAACATAATATGTTCGATAATCATGTGGTTTAAGTTAAAATATTTTTAAAAATCATTAAAAAAAATATGTACCACAATGCATCCCATCCGCTACTTGAGGGAGTCACCCAAAAAAATCATCTCTGTTGGAAGTATCCCTTCCTCTTCATTGTTATATAGACCACATGGTCTTCTACATCGGGGACCCCCGCCAGGGTTTGAATCAATTCATGAGCAGAGTTTAATTTTTCCTTTGAAATTGATATCTTCTGCAGTATATATATAGACCACATGGTCTTCTACATCGGGGATCCCACCAGGGTTTGAATCAATTCATGAGCAGAGTTTAATTTTGCCTTTTAAATTGATATCTTCTGCAGCATATGATAAGGAAACAGAGAAGAACATGAACTCTTTCAATGCGGGAAAAGACAAAGAAAAATTGGTGAAAACTAGTTGTTTGACTGGTTTAGACATGATTTTAACAGGGGAGGCTAATATTTTGTTAACCAAAGTGTTGATGATGGCAACCCAAAATTTTCCAACTACTGGTGGTCCAATTGCGCCAACAACGGGAGGAAAGCTAATGAAGGAAATAAATATTCAACTGCAAGAAATTCAAAGGGTGACTGAAGCTACAAAAAAGAAGATTGAGCCAAATGCAATTCCTATTGACTTAGATGTGGAGTTCAAAAGGAAAATATATGAAGAAGAAGGATGCATTGAATAAGTTGGAAATGTTGGATGTTTCCTAATCCTCGAGCAGTTAGACAGTTGAAGTCCATCACCAAGAAAACTAGTCCCCATTTCATTTTTTCTTTCTGAAACTAAGTGATCTTTTTCAGTTGTCTAATGTGAAAGACCAACTAAATTTCCATGGAATTGTTTTTTATTCTAATGAAAATTCACAGGTTTAGCGTTATTGTGGAATAAATATATCTCAATTTCTGTTTTATCATTTTCTTTCAAGTTTATTGATTTTATAGTCATCAATCGAATAACTGATTTTAAATGACGTTTCACGGGTGTTTATGGCAAACTAGAAACTTTAAAACGTATATAGTTTTGGAAAAAATTCCCAACTCTAAAAAATGTTTCGCCACTACCATGGATCTGCTTAGGCGATTTAAATGAAATTCTGCACCAACATGAACTAGAAAGTATCAATCGAAGGCCTCACTGGAAAATCAATGTATTCTGAAATGCTATGAACAAATGTAATCTAACAGATTTTGGTTTTGTTAGAATAAAATTTACATGGTGTAGAAACTGGAAGTATCCTTATACAATAAGGGCTAGACTAGGCAGCGCGGTTGCTACAGCGGAATGGAGAAGTGTGCACTCGGAATCAAAAGGAAAAAATATGTTTAATCACCAATCAAACCATTCCCCAATTTTACTTCAAATTTGAATAAAGAGCCCATCTACGATATTCTTGCCTAGGCAAAAAGTGTTCTGTTGAAAACTATTGGATGAAATCACCAAAATGCAAAGATAAAGTGGAAGAGAGCTAGGATAATTTTGAATTAGATATATCGACCACAATTCGTTCATGTTCATCCAATTTATCCATGTGGGCCAAATCAGAATTCAATGGATGATATGAGAGAGAGGAACAACTATCGATACAGATTAAAGAATTGCAATTTGGAAATATCATGCCCAAGATATAAATTCGCTTATCAAATTTGGAAAAAATACTTGGAACACTTCTTAGATATAGAAGATGCCAAATGAAAACAATGATGGAAGCAACATTGGCTTCTAGAGGGACACCTAAATACAAAGTTCTTCCATTCTTTTGCAAATGAGAGGGGAAAAAGGAATATTATTTACAAGTTGAAGGACGAAGAAGGAGTGTGGACCTCGGATCATGTAGAAATGGATACTCTAATTCTACGCCATTTTGAAGATATGTTTACTTCATTGGAACTACATAGAGAATTTATCCTCCAAGCTACTACATTGATTCAACCATCTGTAACAGACCAAATGAATGTGTCTCTCACAAGACCTTATGTAGCTCGGGAGGTTTTAAAGGCACTAAAGCAAATTGCGCGAACAAAACTCCAGGCCCAGACGGGATAACTCCATCTTTTTACCAAAACTATTGGAAATTGTGAGGTTAAAAGTTACATCATCAATTCTACATTTTCTCAATTGTGGTAGATCCTTGAACAATTTAAATGAGACCACAGTGGTCTTAATCCCAAAAGTCAAAAAGCTGACAGAGATCCCACAATTCTGACCCAATAGCTGACATTGGCTTCTAGAGGATCCCATTGTCTTGAATCATAAAAAATGGATCCCATGGTCTTGAATTTTGAACATTGACTTCTAGAGGGACACCTAAATACAAAGTTCTTCCTTTTTTTTGCAAATAAGAGGGGAAAATGAATACTATTTACAAGTAGAAGGACGAAGAAGGAGTGTGGAGCTCGGATCATGTAGAAATGGATACTCTAATTCTACGCAATTTTCAAGAGATGTTTACTTCATTGGAACCACATAGAGAATTTATCCTTCAAGCTACTATATTGATTCAACCGTTTGTAACAGACCAAATGAATGTGTTCCTCACAAGACCTTATGTAGCTCACGAGGTTTTAAAGGCACTAAAGCAAATGGCACCGAACAAAACTCCAGGCCCAGACGGGATAACTCCATCTTTTTACCAAAACTATTGGGAAATTGTGGGGTCAAAAGTTACATCATCAATCCTACAGTTTCTCAATTGTGGTGGATCCTTGAATAATTTAAATGAGACCACAATGGTTTTAATCCCAAAAGTTAAAAAGCTGACAGAGATCTCGCAATTCTGACCCAATAGTCTATCATATATAAATCCATATATAATAGATTGCACAACATTATAGATAGGATTATTTATGAACCTCAGAGTGATTTTGTGCCTAAGCGTCTCATCTTTAACAACATTCTTCCAGAACATGAGGCTCATCAATGTATAAAAAGTAAAAAGTTGGGGAAAACGATATATGTTGATAAAGTTGGACATGAGTAAAGAGTTTGATAGAGTGGAGTGGACTTTCTTATTACAAACACTACAGTTCATGAGTTTTAATAAGCAGTTCATTAGGCTTATAGAAAAATTCACATCGTCAGTTCAGTTCCGTTTTCATGCTTAATGGGCAACGTTTTGGTAATCTTACTCCATCCAAAGTTATCGGACAACAAGATTTTCTATCACCTTATATGTTCATTATTTGTAGGGAATTCTTGTCCCAAGTGCTCCAGGATAACTTAAGAAGAAAATTGATATCATGACTGCAGATAACAAAGTCAGCACCTACTTTGTCTCACTTACGTTTTGCTAATGACACTCTAATATTCGGTGAAGCATCCCCCATGGAGGCAATGCATTTGAAACAAATTTTGAAAGGTTACGAGAAGCTGTCAGGACAAAAGGTGAATTAAGATAAATCCTCAATCCTGTTCAATCTGAATGTGCATGAAGAAATAAAAGTAAGCAATACTCTCTATTATGGATATGACAGAATCGAGCAGATCTGATAAATATCTGAGTTTCACAACTATCTTTGGTAGATCAAAATGCCTCTTTGGAATCAATCAAAATAAAAGTATGGACAAAAGTACATGGTTGGGAGTATAAACAGCTGTCAAAAGGATGGAAATAGATTCTAATCAAGGCAGTTTTACAATCCATTCCTACACATACGATGCCTTGCTTTAAACTACCAGATACTCTTGTAAAGTATATACACCAACTTTTTGCTAAAGACTGGTTGGGTAGCTCCAACGCAAAAAAAATATACACTAAGCAAAGTGGATACAACTTTGTACATTAAAAGGAATGGGCGGATTGAGATTTAAATATCTAAAACATTTTAATTTGGCCCTCCTAGGGAAGCAGACATGAATACTATTGACAAATCCAATGTCGACAATAGCAAGACTTTTTAAAGTAAAATACCATGAAGGATTATCAGTCTTAGAGGTAAACATAGACCATGGACCATTATATGCATGTATATTTATAATGGCAGGCAGAAACCTATATACAAAGGCATTAGGAAAATAATTGGGAATGGAGAAAGCACGAGGGTGAAAAATGACGAATGGCTCTCAAGATTAGGACATGCAAAACCAATTTCATTGCCAGATGATTATCCTGAAAAATATCACTATCAGGCAATTAATGGCGAAAAATGGAAAACAATGGAATATGGAACTCATAAAAAATACATTTAGTCCGGAAGAAGCCCATCTCATTCTTGTTATGCCTAGACCACATGAAAATCAGGAAGATTGTTGGACATGGATACCAACTGTGGATGGTGTATACTCTGTAAAATCATGATATAAACTATCCATTAACTCAATGTATTTCAACCATGCAGGTCATGAAGCAAGCTGCAGTCAAGGACTCTCTCCTCATTGGAAAGCACTATGAAAATTGCACGTACCTACCAAAATTTCTCATTTTATTTGGAGGCTATGTAAAGATCATCTTCCTACAACAAATAATTTATGCCGAAGAGGAATACAAGCAGAAAGTCATTGTTTCTCATGTACAGACGATGACACATCCTTAGAACATATTCGATTCCATTGCCCAGTGGCCCACCAAATGTGGTTTAAAGCAGATGTTCATGAGCAAGTATATCATTTCTACCAACAGAACTCTAATCTCTGGGTCACATATATGCTCATTAATCTAGAGAGAGACTAAATGGCGACTATGACAATGCTAATGAATCAGTTATGGAATCATCGTAATAAGTTCATACATGGAAAATCTCATCAGATTATACCATCTTATTTCGTTCATGTCGGCTTTCATCAATTGGAAGAACTAAAACATGGTGAAACCAAGCCATCTTTTATGAATAATCCATTGTCCGCTGCTTCAAATACCACGGATGTAAGGCAACCTGGGGAAACACTCTTTTCTTTAGTGCAGCAAAAGCAAGGGACTTCACATGCTTTTGATGGTGCATATAAGATTCAAAGAGAGATAATCCATGGAAATATGGTGAATCATCCAGGATAGATAGGATTCTTTCGACACAACTTGTAGAAGCATCGGCCTTGAGATATGGACTTACAAAATGTATTGATCTTCAAATATATCCAGATGCAGTTAGAGGGGATCCACAAATATTGATCGAGGCTATTTATAATGTGGAAGAAGATATATTTGGCTTTGGGATGTTATGCACATATATAAGACAATTGGTGTCAAACTTCATTGACCAATAGTACAATGGATTCCAAGACAAGCAAATAGTATAGCACATAAGTTGACACAATATCCAAAGACAAATTACTTGCATTTTACTCATGGAGTTCGACTTCGCATTTTGTAACTCAACAAAATTCTTAATGAAATACAAATCTCTCTTCCAAAAAAAACCCCACAATAACTCAAAGTATTAAAACATTATCTTGTCTTAATATACACATGTGCTTCATAATTTATTTAAAACTAAAATGACACTAAAATGACCACTGACCAAATAGAAATATCTTAAAATATCAATTATACATAATTTGATAAACACGTGAAATAAAACATCAACTACATAATTGACGAATAAAAAAACAACTTTGAACTTGAAACTGAAATTTATTTTATCCTTCATTTCTTCAACTTTGAACTTGAAATTTCCTATCAATCAATGTCCCTTTGAAACTTCAAAGGGATTTCTTTGGTTGGCTATGAAAGAATGATAAGTAAAGTAATCTGAAAGTATGAAGACACAAACATGAAACATTGGTATCAAAACACAAATATAAAAATATCAATAGAGAACACACACAAAATCAACAAACTTCAATAAATAGTAATATGAAATATGCAAACCCAGAACATCAACTCATACCATTAATACAACAAATAAAAAATCTAAAACATCGTGACATTACATTTATACAAGTTCATATAAATAATATAACATGATAAATTTGATACACAAATTGATTCTCATGTGCAAAACATCATTAACCAAAACGTGTGCAAAACTTTAATACGCATGTCCACTGCAACATCAACACAAGTAGGAAACAATAATGTCAAAAGTTAAACTCAGAGATCAGCACGGAAAACAAAAAGATCAACAAACTCCAATGAATAGCCGCCTGGAAGTTTTAAACCAAAACATCAACTCCTATTATTATTAAAACATGAAAGGAAAAACCTAAACATCATGACATTACATTAATACAAATTCGAACTGAAAAAAATTATCATCAATAAACTCGATGAAAATATTTATTCTAATAGGCAATACATCAATACAAAATTAGTGAAAATGATATCATATTGTAAATAACATAATATCAACAGAATATACAAACAGATCAAAATAGAAAGCAAAAATATCAACAGACTCTGAAAAACTGGTTTTACCGTTTTATCTTAACTAGCAAACCTATGTTCCAACATAGTCTTGTTGTCCTTTACAAAGAAATTAAGCGATTTATTCCAAAAAACTTGTTTAAATATTTTTAAATTATATTGAATCTTTGAAATAAAAATGATGTAAAAAATTAACGGTGGAGTCGCGAACAAAGTTCACTGTCCTTGAAACGAATTCGCCCCGTATGAGCGTCGTTTCCCAG
>JAULKK010032083.1:0-19365 GCA_032355705.1 Rubia peregrina
TATTATGATTGTAAGAATGTGTTGATTCTATGGGTTTTTGTGATTTGCTGGATGATGTTAAAAGTTATGTTTTTGTTAAGGAAGTTTTTGTTCTATACTGTGATTATTGGGATATGCTCTAATATTGCTATTATGCTGAATGTCAATGAATTTGGTTGTTTATCTTTTTTATAAGCAGCGAAATTTAGTTCTTGCCTTTTGGCTGAATGCAATGGCTGGCTACCTGATTTTGGATTTTATTGTTATCTAGTGCGAACCATATTGAAGGCTAATCACTAGATTCTCCAGGGTATGTTTTCATTATCCTTTTGTGTGTGTTGTGTGCATGTTCTCTTTGATTCATAATTCACTCTGATTTTACCCTATTCTTTATACTTTTAATGATTAATGATTCAATCTGACTTTACCATTTTCTTTTACTTCCAAATGTTTTTCTAGGTTAACTTCACTTTATTTAACTTTCAGAGGTATTATTACCTCTTAAAGGTTCTCAGCATTAGTAATTTTATAGAATTATGAATGCTGCCAAGGTGGTGATGAAGGAAAGGAAATTGTTTGCGACAAGAAAGATAATCTTATTCTTTCTAATGATTTTATAGTTTAGAAGAGTCTTAAACAAACAAGGATTACCCGCATGAAAAAGTAGTGAGTGTTTGTTGCATGTCGTGCACATCAATATCAACTTTTCTACTGCAAATTACTTTGCCAACAAGAACAAACGCACCTGAATGTATGCTTTTCAAAATTAAAACTATATGTTGCTTACTTAGAAGTCCACAGAGATGTTTGACTTAATTTATTTATTTTTACTTTATTCCCAAGAAGTTCATAATTCTTAATGAAAGTGACAGCTCCTCTGATTTGGCCTTTGTAGATCGAAAGCTTACTTTCCAAATTCATGAGATTGTTGGCCGCATGATTTGGAACTCTCTTTGCAGTTCCAATTCATCATCAGGTGAGTCACTCAGGCAATGAGCCTAACCTAACTATTCTTGTTGTCTCTTTAGAATTATTCATGGCCTTTTACCTTCGTCATAGGTGGTAGTGGCTACTCCTAAAAATTTCGAAGCAAAATATTACCTTCTCCTAATAAACAAAATTCAAGTAGTCAGTAGTTGATAATCATGTGTGTAGTACTTGTTTATTAACAATTGTGGTATTATGAATGTCTTGTTTATCTCACAAACTTGTAAAATTATAGCACTAAGTTTTTGGCTTTTTTTCTTTCCTTTTAAGACAACTGACATCAATCTTAGTTTTTGAATAACATAGTCCACTTAAATACCAACTTGACAAATATCAAAAGTGTTTTTATTTTCAACTTTTGCTTGGCAAACCATTTTATTTTCTAACTTGCTCCAATATTAAGAGCAAAGAATTTGTGCCTCTTGATGTGAATGTATCATCTAGGACAGTTTGACAATCCTTGTTCTATTTGACTTATTGCTTAAGTTGAAGATTTTTGTAAGAATCTTTGTTCAACTTGTCGAACTATTAGCCTGCTTCCAAATTATTGTGTTTGTGAAATGAAAAGTTGTGTTATTCTGAACTGCTTGGCTGCTTATGACCTTACTACCGGCTATCATTTTTTGTTTGAGTTTGAATTTCATCGTGTCGACTGTAAGCGCCTGATCCTTATTTATTTGTCTAATTTGGTAAACACTAGGTTTCACTTTATTTTGCTGTTGAAGGTGAAGAATTTATCATTTACAATTGGAAGAGGGATGCAGAGTCACCCGGAAAAGAAAAGAAAGATACTTCATCACCGAGTGATATTTCTTGGGAAACCATAGATTCCATTCCTCTTGCAGGAAAACCATGGACAAATGGTCGTCCATATTGGCTTTGCGGCTGAAACTTAAAATTTCTTCATTTTTTGTGCTTTTTTGTGTGATTGGTATATGCATTATTAAGAAGAAGTAGAAGAAGAAATGAGCATATAGTTTCAAGTTTTGGACACATACCTAGTTCCAGGTAAAGAGAGGATCAGTTTAAGGCGAGATATAATGCAAATTTGTAGGTTTGATTGTCCATGCAAGCAAATTGGTGTTTGCTTGTTTGATGTTCTAGTAAGTGCTGAGAATGCACACTCTTCACTTGGAGGATATGACTGTTTCGCCTGGTCAAGAAAGTGCTAAAAGATTTGGCACTAGATTCTTAGTTAATTATTAATGATTTAATGTGTAGTATTAGTATTAAATGTAATCAAATAATGTGATTTTAACTAAAAATATTGGTATGCCATTTCTATTGAGAATGACTTTCTTTATTTATATTATATTTAATTATTATTATTAAATAATTGATTCTCAATATGGTCATCATCGTCTAAATGTTAAAGACCAAATTTCATACTTAAAATTTGGTCACTAGCTGACGATGACCATTTTAAAAAAATTGGTAACTTTTTTTTGTCACTAAATATTTTTAAGGGATTGGATGGAAATTAACTTTAGTGAACGATTCAGTAACTAATACTATTTGGTCATCAAATTTCAGTGACTAAACATTATTCGTCATCAATTCTTTAGTGACTAGTAGTTGTTGGTCATTGTTTTTGTAGTGACTATAAATTATTGGTCATTAAATGTTTTAGTGACTAAAAGTTTCTGGTCATTAAATATTTTAGTGACTAAATTTTGTTGTCACTGAAACTTCTTTTAATGATTTTTTTGGTCATTAACATAACAAATTAGTGACAATTTATGGTTTATTGGTGACTATTTTATTGACGAATACATTGTCACTAATATTTATGACCAAAAATACTTGGTCATTAAATTCAATTGTCGTGACCAATTGGAAAAAGTCATCACTGGGACTTTTTGTGACGGAGATACTGTGAACAATTGGTGACAACTCGATTTTGATCACCAAAAGTCATCAGTGACAAATTTCTAACATCTAGTGACCAAAATCAGTCTGTCACTAAGAACTTTTTTCTTGTAGTGATAATGCATGACGACAACGGACTTCAATAAGTGAGTAAATGAAGGTAGAAAAGCAATATCATTAGTGATTATTAATTTTACCTAACTAAGAAAGTTGAACTCAGAATTGGTTGTACAGCATATAACCACTATCTTGTCTAATCAAGACTAGCACAGAGAAAGTTAAAAAGTTAGCGAGTACCTATGCGTTTGATGAAAATCTCAGTGATATTGAACAGCGCAACAGAAGTACCAAAACAAGTGGAAACTAAAATCAAATTTCTTGCCTCAAACAATCGCTGGAGAAGAAGCAGGAGCTCCAACCTCAATCGATCGCCAGACCTACTTCTTGCCTCAATTGCCTCACAGCCACGCCCTCGCGCCGCCCATTCCACCGCCCCCGACGTCGATTGGCTGAGGAGCCTCTTCATCGTGCCACCGTTCTCCATTTTCATTCAATACACCAGCTAGATCACCGAAGACCCTAGCACGTCCTATGGAGGTGCCGACGGGGTCACGGTTAAGCATACTTAAACATTAACACCAATAAATGTGGTTATAATGTTGACCGTTTACTGGCCGTTTCTCTTGAGCTAATTGGGTTGGACTAGGCCCATTGATGTGCTTGGGCTTATTAGACTTAATCATCATCAAAAGTCCCCGAAAAACTAAAGATCTCCTCGAGTTTTAAAAACATTCGAGATAGGTGAATGAGGATTCCTCGATGTGGTATCTAGAGGTCCACCAGCCATAGGATTGGTTCTCGATGTCATCTGGCCATAGAATTATCTTCGGTCCTTGAGGTGATGTTTGGTTTTCTCATCTGGATCTTTTCAGAATTTGTTAGAACGCGCGTTTCGATTAGTTGTTGGAAAGGGCAAGTGGCTGACAGTTTCTTTTATGGAAGATTTAAAAATATTCTCATGTCTTTTTAACTTTTTAGATTTTTTAGATAATCATTACTCACCCATCTTTTTGGCCTTCATGACTGCTATTTTATCCCACTTCAACTTCCTCGTTTTATTTTTACATGTTATTTGAAGAAAAGGGACTATCAACGCACAAATTTCTCGCAATCACTTCCACTACTTCTCTTCTTCCTCTACTTCTCTTCTTCCTCTTAGAAAGTAAGTTTCTTCTTCCTTTCCACATTTATTCTCCCCCATTTTCATTATCATGGCGGCTAGATCCTTTGTTCCTAGTAAAATTTCTGATGAGAGGGGGTTTTCCGATGAGCTTCAATCGGGATGAGGGCAAGTTCATTCTTCATAGTTTGAACAACAAAAGCAGAAGGGTCTAGCCCTGTATTTGAAGATTCAGTAGATTCAGATGGAGTTCCTAGCATGGAAATTGACAAAATTGGTCATACAGACTATAATCCCGATGGGTATGTTCTCAGACAAATTCCTCTTCTTTGGGCAGTCGACAAAAAAAAGGCCCTCTAAGGAAGTCCCCCATAACAGGGAATGTAGAGCTTCAAATTCATATGATTGGAGGTGAGTCTTTTTCAAGGGCTCCATTAAGGAAGAAGATGGGAGTTCAGAAGCAACATCCTCAAGGTAGATTTACCCTCGTGGATGAGGGAACAGATTCAGTCTCGAAGCTTTTATCTACTATTCCTTCTGGCCAGATCATCCCTCCTGACCTCGAATTGGCTCCTTTAGAGTTTGGTGAGTCTCCCGTAAATCTAACAGCGAGGAAGTCACCATTTATCGAAAACACAATCGAAATGAAATGTGCTTCCCTTTCCCCCTATTCTTGAAAATCCTCATGGAATTTGGAGTCAATCCTGCACAAGTCCATCCCAACGTGGTAGTAATTATCATGATGTTTATGACGAGGTTTCACAAGCTCGAGATTAAGCCTAAATATAGGTTGCTCCGCTCGTTATACAGTGTGACACAAAATGGGGAACAAGAGACATGCTATCATTACTTTAGCTAGTAGATTTAAGGAGGAAAAATATTTTCTCACTCCTTCCAACTTGTCTGGATGGAACCATAAGGGATTCACCTTCAATTATAGCCGAAGGTACAATCTCCCTTCGTGGAATCAAGATTTAGTTGTTAAATCCTTGAAAGGAAAAAATGTTTGCCTAGTGATCTCGAGGGTAGCAAAAATTGTCTCTTGGCCACACGCATCAACTATAAAGATTTTAAAGTTAAATCCTCGATTGGTTGCATTATTTGGGAACCTGAGATTTATCAAAGTTACGTTTATCTATTAAATCAAGCGTAAAAAGCAGAAACATATTACCGATGAAGGTAGTTCCAAGAAAAGTAGAGAACAAAAAAGGGCTATCTAAGGAAATGATCGTCCACATCCAAAACTTAAGAAGCTCACTCGTGAACCCCCTCTTCAGATTACGTCTCGAATGCTTGAATTTTGAAAGTTGTCTTGGTGATAGAATTTATTTTGAGTATCTTGTTTCTTTTCCTATTTCTTACCTTTATCCTTTTAGTGGGCCTTGGTAGAGCTCTAAAAGACTTGAAGAAATGTGGCCGACACCAAAACAGAAATCCTAGCAACCCCCTCATCGGCTGCATCAAATACCCTTGTGCAGGGTAAAGATGCATAAACAACTGAGGATAGGCTTAAAAGGAAAGAACCAGAGGGACTTTCATCAAACAAGCTCTTTAAGAAGGAAAAAATGATCGTACCTTTCAAACTTCTCCATTCACTCACACCCCTTCGAACCTCTCGAGTGTTATTTTCTTGGATAAGAAAGTTCTGGGAGACTTAGTCAAGGACTCCGAGGTTTGTTTATATCCTCGAAGCCTTATTTTATCTCCTATATCTTATCTCTTATTTCTTATATCTCTCTTTTATGTATCAGGTATCCCAGTTCCTATCCTCCTTTTTGGAAGTGTTGGGTGCCAAACAAGGAGAGCTCGAGCCTTCGCAAAGGAGGTCCAACAAAAGAGCTCTGAGCTAACTCAAGTGAATGAGGAGCTCAAAAGGGCTCAGGAGAAGGATGAAGAGCTAATCCATTTAAGGAAAGAGCTGAAAGAATCAAAAGAGAGTAATGGCATCCTCGAAGCTAAGAATATGAGACTTATACTCCAAAAATAATATTTGGAAAAAACTCGAGGTTTGGAGGCTCAAGCATCCTTACTCGAGGCTTTCAATGATAAATTGATGAAGACTCGAGAGTTTTACAACATCTTCTTCGACTTCTTCAATCTTCCAAGGACATCGGTTGGTATTCCTTGATTGAAGACGGGCTCTTGCATAAGCTCTCCGATCTTCTTCTCGCTGAAAAGATCAAATATCTAAAGTCTTTCCTCATGCCAGACGCCAATGATATTTCAGACAAGAAATAGGAATAAGCTATCAAGGATGGAGGTCTAAAAATTTCTCTTATGGACTTCTTGAAGCCTTCAAAGTGGTTTGATCTGCACTTCATGGGGTCGTACTTAACTCGTGGAGTTCTTAGAAGATCAAATATTGATATTTATATTGTTGCTCATATTCATACTACTAAACTACCAAGGGTAGATAGTGGAAAATCTGGGGTCATTCACAGAGATGCTAGGAATTTGATATAACCCATTATGCATACGTTAGCCGAAGCATTTAACACATTTATTATCATTTTTGTTTGGTTGATTGCTAGTTTTAGTTAGGTTTGCATGACAAACCTCTTTTGGTTTTCTTGTCCAAATCGCGCATTTTGTAGACTTAATAGGAACTAATTGACACTTGGTAATCACGGGTTCCTATATCTTATTCTTTTTATCTCATTAGTAGGTTGCTCAGTGTTTTTTCATTTCCTTTGGTGGACGGCCATCCGCGAGGGTGGTAGTAGATATTTGAAGGCCATTCGCAAGGATGGTAGAACATATCAAAGGCTATTTGCAAGGATCGTAGTAGGTCTAAGACCACAAACTCCAAATCGTGGTAGAAAAATGAATTGGGATCAAGAAAGGCGGATTCAAAGTTCAAGAAGGTCAGAGAAGAAGTGGATGGATCGTTGTTCGAGGTTTCACGGAATTCAGGGTAAATTTCAAGAAGAATAAGAACTTAAGGGTGTCAACATTGGATTTTTCTTCTCGAGCCTCATAAAATTGACTATGAGAACTCCCAAATCAGATCAACGGTTCACTGTAGCAGAGCGAAAAAGTTAGCCAAGCGAACCAGCCACGACCGGCGCAGACCTCACAAGTTTGGCACTGACCAAAAGTAAGAACTGCCCATACCAACCGGCATGGCTTGTGTTAGGGGGCCTTGGCACGGGCCGTGTCAATTTTTGGCACGAATGACACCTCTTTTCACCCCAAAATCGACTAAGTATGTGAGCATGATGTTCTATTTACACACCCACAACATTTCAAGTCATAAATGCTAAGACCAGCCAACGAGGTGTGAAAAATAATGTTGGGCATGCCGAGGTACTGAGCAAAACAAGGTTATAGCCGATGGGGCATGCAAAATGATGCATGACAAGGATTAGAAAGGGTCAAAATGAAGACTAGGCCGGCGGCCCATGCCGGTAGACACATGGTGCGCATAGCACGAGTAGCACGACCAGTGCCAAGAATGGCACCCCATGTCAGCACGAGCTCTGGTGGCTCCTAGGGTTTTAAGCCACTTTTTGGGCCTATATTTATACCCAATTCCCTACTACTATATATATGGACTTTTGCCTACTAGGGTTTAAGTTAATGCTCATTTTTGGATCTTAGTAGGTGGCTAGAGAGAGAAAACACTCTCATTTCTTTCTAGTTTCTTTTCTTTCCATCTTTTAATCTTTCTTTAGCCCAAAAGTGTTGAATCCAATGAAATACTTAGGTTTAATGCTTAGGGAATGAGGGATCTTGCTTGGGGACTATATTTGCATTCATGTGTTGCTGTTTATTTTGTGAGATTTCTAGATCTACTTATTTCTATGTGTTTTGTGGTCATTATACTGGTTTGTTCTTAATATTCTTATGAATTTCATGATAGTCACACTTTTTTGGCACACAACCGAGTCTACTTTCATGTTGGTACACTATTGCTACTCCCCGGTTAAGGAAACCTAGATGTGCTTGGGGTGCGATAGTCTGGGACTGGGTGTGTGTACGAAAGTTACCATTTTTAATCATCACGATCAACTATGCATCTAGCTAGCTGACCAAAGAGGTCTGAAGGGTTGTGGCTAGAGATAGAGTAGGTAACAAACTAGGATTATCTTACTGATCCTGGAAGCCATCAATAAGACGGCCACTTCCTGTGCCTTTGTAGGCCTATGGGTAGTTCGTTCGTGGTGTTCCGACCGGACTTAATCGCACGTGGGAGAATTAGGCCTATGTAATGTGACATAGCCATTGTTTCAATCTCCTAGTTCAGAGGCGAGACTGATGGAAGATTTTATACACGCACCTATATGAGACAGATATGGGAAAGTTTTGACCATTGCCTGCACCACGTGACACAAACACTAGAACATGTTTAAGTTCTTGTACTTGATGAAATCGATGATCGGAATAACATTAACTATGTTACACATATAATGCCCGAGTGTTTGTTTATATAGTTTATCATATTTATTGCATTCTTGTAGTTGAGTTGAAACCCCACATGGTTATTTTCACAACACTGTTCATTCCTAACACGTGGTCGGATTGATGACCCGACCATGGTTGTGTTTAGTAGATTATTAGATTCCTAACATCTCTGTGGACGACCTTGGTACTGGCTAGTATATACCATTCTTGGTAGTATTGGTAGTATATTAGTAGGAATACAAGCAACATATAAATCTTATATTTGACCCTTAATAGCTTTTGTAAGCCTCCTCTCATGTTTAACAATGCTTGGGAGGGGTGGGTCAAATTTAGGTACCGCTGCAGGGGATGTTAGTTTAACGGTCTAGTAGTTAACCTACATAACGTTTTAGTCGAGTAAGTAGTGTTTTCTTTATTTTCTATTTTTCATTTTTATGTGTTTTTGAAGAAAAATGTGGGGAGAAAGTGTTTGGCAGATGAAACTCTGTAGGGTTTGTCACTTTGACCACCCTACGGAGACTTGCTCCTAGTTGAGTGAATATGGCAAGGAAATGGAGCTTTCCGTGTTGCAAGACCTACGAGAAGGAGCATGGTATTCATGCCTTGACTCTCCCTATTTTGTCAATGAACACACCCCTAGGTCCACTTGTGACGAAATACTTGGTGCTTTAGCCAACCTTGGTAAAGTAAGTGACTAAATCCAGAATCAAGTATTTGGTTGCATAAAGGACTTTGGAAATCAACTCTCCTCGGGTGTTCAGAGATTTGGGAGGCAAGTGACTGAATTGATAGGGAATGTGAGCACATTGGTGGGAAAGCGGAAACTGTTTGATGAGGAGGCCCCGCCACCCCCTGGATGAAATAAGAAATGAGCCAAGTAAGGAGCAAAACCAGGAGCCATCTACAATTCTCAGCCATCGTGATATTAGTACTTCTCTTTTTGATGCTGCCAACTATTATGGTGATACTGTGGTGCAGTTCAACATGCATGAAAATGTGAATTGTGTTTTTGATGAGTTTTCCCCCACTATGAATGGCCTAGTGATGCCTAAGACAAAGCCTTCAATAGAAGAACCACTCGTAGTCGAACATATGCCTTTACCTGAAGACTTGAAGTATTCTTTCTTAGGCGAGGGTGAGACATTACTAGTGATTATTTCTAGTAAGCTCACTAGTGACCAAGAGGGTAGGTTAATCAAGGTGCTTAAGAAATTAAAGAGGGCTATAGGATGGACTTTGGCCGATATCAAAGGTATAAGTTCCTCAACTTAAATGCACCGAATACTATTGGAGGAGGATGAAAAACCCATACGTCAACCTCAAAGGTGGTTAAACTCGCCAATGATGGAAGTAGTTAAAGGAGAAGTCCTTAAACTACTTAAGGCGGAGTGATATATCCCATCTCCGATAGTAAGTGGGTGAATCCCACTCAAGTGGTGCCCAAAAAAGAATGGGGTGAACGTGGTACAAACAAGGATGGGGATTTGATTCTCACTCGTATTCAAAATGGGTGACAGAGATCACTGGAGGGTTAGTGACTCAATGGCCAGCTAAAGAAAATGCAGCTATATCCACCCTTTGAATATAACTACTCAAGCTAAGCATGTGGGAGAGACTCTAACCTCGGATCTCGTCGATGAGGACATCAGATTGATTCCCACAGTAACTTGTGGTAGTGATGGTGATCGGCCAATACATATTAATGATGACGAGGAGACTTTATCACCGTCCGAAGATTTAATACCCCGGCGAAGGCGATGTGCCTGTCCCCCTAGGCTTCAGAGAGTGAGATCAATCAGATATTTACACTTGCAACTGGATTGAAGCCTAAAAAGTGTAATGGTCTAGTTAAATTTCTGTAAATTGTTGTTCAACTACTTGTAGATTTAAGAAAGAATAACTGCTCATCGAACTAATGTATAGTAAAAACACTCATTGCATAAATAAAAAGAAGTGATTATTATTATCATCATCATCATTACTATAATTCTTTTTATTCACCGCTCCTCGAACAACAAAAGATTGAAAGATGGTTTGGTAATTAAAAATGATTGATGCTTAAGAGAAAATGCCGCGGTCGTTTAAGAGCGAATAATTTGATTTAGGGCGAATATCTTGATCGCTTAGGTGTATGATGTATCACATAAGAGCTAATGTTGGGTCACTTAAGAGAGAATGCTCGATCGCTTAGGAACGAGTGTTTGATCACTTAAGAGAAAATGAAGGATCGCTTAGGAGCGAATAATGAATCGCTTAAGAGCGAATGATGGATCACTTCGGAGGGAATGTTCGATCGCTTAGGAGCGAATGTTTATCTTTTAAAACAGTATCATGGGTATAAGGTTTTCATTAAGTCACCCAATTGTTGTGTGGGGCACACAAATCTGGGAACTACATTTTACAAGACTAGTTATTCCACCCTTTTACATCCCTTCCATTTAGCACAAGTTTCCCTCACAGGTAGTAGTACTCACGAAGTTTGGTTATGTTCCGCCTCCTTGGTATACGGCCCCCCTCCATTGTTTCCAACGTATAGCTTCCTTCTGGGTGCACTTCGAGAACCCGATAGGGTCCTTCCCAATTCGGGGCTAGCTTGCCTTCTGGTTTTTGGCAGCTCTTCTCATTATGAGGTCTCCTACGGCGAACTAGGCTCTTTTCCCCCTTCGATCATGGTATTGCTTGGCCTTCTCCTTGACCTTGGCATCTTTTATCGACATTAGGGCCCTTCTTTCCTCCACTCGGTCAATGTTCGAAAAGCAATGGCATCATTGCCTTTTTTCGCTGCCAGCATCCTCAGACTTGGAATGCCGAAAAGTAGTCAATCGCCAAAATAAGATATTTAAATCTCCAAGGAGCTTCAGGGAAAGGTCCGACCAAGTCAATTCCCCATTTATCGAAAGGCCACGAACTGTGTATGTTGATCATCTCCGTCTAGGGAACGTGGATTATGGGTGCATGTTTTTGGCATTGGTTGCAAGTTCGAATATACCGGTTCACGTCATCAAAAACATGCACCCATAATCCACGTTTCCTACCTGGATCATTCTTCTTGCCAACGATCGAGCCCCTTGGTGGCTACCACAAATTCTTTCATGAGCTTCCTGTATCAAATATTGCGTATTGCATGGGTTGAGACATCGAAGTAGGGGCTGCAAAAATCCCCTTCAATACAAAGTCCCTTCCTGTATAACAAATATGGGTGTTTTGAGTCGGATTTTTCTAGCTTCAGTAGGGTCTTCTAAGAGTGTTCCATTTCGTATGTACCTGACAATCGGGGTCATCCAGGTTTCTCCTTCATCAATAGCTATCACAACTAGCTCCTCGAAACTATGATGATATAGAGTCTCAAATGTACCCGCTTTTAAGCCAGTTCTCCTAAATCTGAAGAAGCCAACTTGCAAATCGTCTGCCTTGTGATTTTCTTCCCTGGGAACTTGGGCAAGTGTGTACGATCAAAAACACTTTATCAGGGGTTTAACCACCTCTAGATTTCATTGTAATATAACCTCTCTGGTTTCACCATTGATCTGATTTACCACGATATGTAAATCACTGAATATCTCCACTTTTTCCATCTTCATTTCCTTAGCCAAATGAAGACCCGTGATCAAGGCCTCGTATTTCACTTCATTGTTGGTGGCTTTGAATTTGAAATGCAAGGCATAGGGGTAATTTGTGTCGTCGGGGCTAGTAAGCAGCACCCATGTTCCACTTCTTCCAGAATGTGACGACTCATCTGCAAACAACTTCCATATTCCTTTCTCCGCAACTTCATACTCTCTTTCAATTACTTCCATGGTTTCCACAAGAAAATCATCCAAGGCTTAGCATTTGATCGCAGCACTAGGTTGGAACCTTATATCATGCTCCCCTAATTCCACAACCCATTTCATCATTCTCCCAGAAGACTCTGGTTTTGGAGTATCTGCCTGACAGGATAGTTAGTGACCAAGACTATGGTATGACCTTGGAAGTAAGGTCGTAGTCTTCGAGCTGCGAGGACCAGTGCTAAAATCAACCTTTCAACAGTCGTACATCTCATTTTTGGGCCATGTAAGGCTCCGCTGACAAAGTATATGGGGTGTTTCTGTTTCTTCTTTTCCTTCACAAGTACAACACCAATGGCCAAAGCTGAGGCTGAGATGTAGAGATATAAAACTTCTCCTTTATTGGGTTTCATCAAGGTAGGTAAGGTTTTCAAATGCTTCTTCAATTCCAGAAAGGCCTTCTCACATTCTTCCGTCCACTCAAACCTTTCAGCTCTTCAAAGCACATCAAATAAGGGCAAGTGTCTTCAGCTCCTTTTGACAAGAACTGACTCAATGATGTCAAGGACCCCATCAACTTCTGAACTTCTTTTTTACATTCTAAGGGCTTTTCATGGTTATCAGAGCCTTCACTTTCTCGAGTTAACAACGATCCCTCTCTTTGAAACCATAAAACCCAAGAATTTTCCCGCGCCTACTCCAATCACACACTTCGCAAGATTTAACTTCAAATTTTCCCTTCGCAACTCCTCGAACATTTCCTCCAGATCCTTTAAGAACGGGTCAAAATTCGTACTCTTTACCACTATATCATCCACATAGATTTCCATACTCTTGCCAATCTACTTCCAGAAAAGTTTATCGACCAGTCGTTGGTAAGTGGCCCCCGCATTATTCAAACCAAACGGCATCTTCTTATAGCAAAAAGTGCCCATGTATGTTATGAACGAGGTCTTCTCATTGTCTTCATCTGCCATCATTATCTGATGACGGCCCTTATAGGCGTCGAAAAAGGCCAAGATCTGATACTCTCTTATTGCCTCACCAACTGATCTATCGAAGGTATTAGGTTGCTATCCTTTGGACAACACTTGTTTAAGTCCGTGAAGTCAATGCACATGCGTCATGTCCCATCCATCTTTGGGACCAGGACTGGATTGGTCAACCATTCTGGGAAGAAGACTTCTTCTATCACTTCTTCTTTAAGGAGTTTCCCCACTTCCAACCTGATTGCTTTGGCCATCTCAGGGGTGAACATCCTCCTCTTCTGCTTAGTTGGGTTTATCGAAGGGTCCACATTCAATTTGTGGACCCCCGGATGGGCTGGTCCTTATGTCAAATCCAACGTGTCCTAGGAAAATACATAAGTACCGATCAAGCAGGTCCTTCAAATCTTGCTTTACTCCTTCGGGCATCTCTTCCCACAGCTATTGTTCCGAAACTTCGAACAAAAAGTTGGTGCGTGTCTGCAGGACTATTTTTCCATGTATCACGGTTACACTTCTTGCTTTCCCTGCTCTTTACACCACTTCGTAATTACAGCTTCGAGCCACTGCCTGATCTCTACGAATGGATGCTACTCATTTTTCCGTTGGGAACTTCATCATCAAATGATATGGCGACCATTCTGCCTGAGCCTAACACATCTAGGGTTTTCCGATTATCACATTGTATGGGGAGAATGCATCTACAACTGTGAAACTTCAATGCACTGTGACTCTCTTATCTCCGTCAGCAATCCTTACAGGTAGAGTTATTTCACCAATTGGATAGACCGTCTTTCTAGTGAATCCTGACAGTGGCGAAGTTGACTTCTTCAAGTTTACACGTCAAATTCCTAACTGATCAAAGCAACTCACAAACATTATTTTGACCTCGCTTCCATTGTTAACGAATACCCTCTTTACCAGGGAAGTTTCACGCCTGCCTCTGAGAACGTGATTGTCTCAACTGGCTTCAACCTTTTACCCATCGGCTCCCCCGCCTGTACTTGCCGAGACCGAGCCTTCATTACTTCATTCGGCGATCTCCCCCCAACAACCCACTGATAACATTGATCACCCTATACACCACAGGGTTTTCGTCATTCCTATTTAGATGTTCTGCTGGAGGATTTCGCTGTGGTTCTTTGCGATGCTCCTGCCGTTGGCTCTGAAGACCTCGAGCTCCTCGCCCTCCAGCATTAAAGTTCCTCTTTGGCGGCCACCTATTTACTCTTTCATCCCTTGTCTTCGAAGGGTCATCTGTAAATGGTTGGCAAAATGATTCCTTCAAAAGACCTTCTCTTTCACACAGATCAATCTCCATCCTCAGGTGGGTACACTCATTCGTGTGGTGCCCATAATCCCTATGATGGCCAAAAAACTTGTTCGTGGATCTTCTGACAGCGAGAGCTCTATTTGCATCATTCATTGGGGGGTGTCGGCTTGAAGAACGCCCCCTATGAATGCTTCATATTTCTGCTAGGGTGCGTCATATAGGTGTGTATTTCTCAAAACCTGGCCTATCCATAGGCATCTTCCCTCGAGGTTCACTAGCTTTCGCATGCTTAGCCATCATCCCTCTCTCTTCTTCCGTGTGGCTTCCTCTACTTTCGAATGTTGCTCTACAACCTCCTGCAGCTGTTGAAGCATTTTAGGGGTTTTTGCCGCCAGTTTCTTATAAAGCTCAAGGTCTTCCATTCCCAACAAATATCCTAGGATAACTTCATTCTCCGTTCCTTCGACCATTCCCAAATTATCATCAACATATCTATGATAAAAAATTGCAGTGAACTCCCCATAATTCTATTTCGTTTGGTATAGGTCCGCCAGCTTCTTAGTGAATTTCTTTTTCTGCAATACTGGCTCAGTAATGCTCCGTTGAAATCCCAATATAAAAGCAACGAACCCCTTGGAAACTTGCTAAACCATTCATGTGCTTTCAACATTTGACTTGCCAAAGGTAGAGCTCTGAACTGTGCCTCTAATGTTATTGACGAGCTAAGAGTCATCGAGGGTACTGCCATCGTCGAAGGGCCATAGACCATCGAGGGGGAACAACCTAGTGCCCTGTTGCTATCAACATTTGCGTGATCTGGTCCAAATTCAGCGGTAATCCGATCACTACGTCCCCCATGTTCCAACTCTCTTGGACCCTGTGCTCATATCCTTCGATGTGCGAATCTCATGTTCCCTCTGCGATCTGGTCTTCGGTTCCTTGCGACCCAAACAATGGCATCGTAGCACCAACTCCAACAGCTGGATCAATTGTGACTTCCACATTTCCCTATCCCCTTGGTGGTGTTCCAGCAGGCAGTCCCTCTGTGGCGGGAACCTGAAGATTTGGTGCTATCGAAGCTTTCCCCGGTATCTCCTCCATTGCCAGTGGGGTCGTGGGGACAACCGCACTCCTCGAAGATTTAATCTCCTGACCAGTGCAGGCTTTCTTCACCTTCAACCTCTCGCTCCGCAGAGTGACAGTCATGGATGCACACATACACCGAAAGATCTAGTTCTGGTTTAATTGGAGGTCCCACTGGGCGTGCCAATTGATGCGGGTTTAGGAACCTTCTATCCTAACTGGTCTCGATCCGTCTCTGTTGACCCGCGATCTGCAAAAGAAACAAAAAAAAACCCCGGAGGAATCTGGGGGGTGATTCTCCGATGGCTAAGTCAGACTCACCTGGGTGATAAGATAAAAGGCATGAATAGGCAATGAAACAACTACCCCAAAATAGAAGACATATCTCCCTATTTATAGTTATCTTGGAACCCTAATCTTTGGTTTAAGGCCTAGTTTCTTTCTTCTTCTAGAGAGGCCCTTTGGTGAACTCTCATAGAAAGGCCTAAGGCCCATCTTGAATCTTGTGTCTTTCGGCTAAGACTTGATAAGCTAGTCCATATTGGCATTTGTTCTACTATGCTATTGGCTAAAATTGCAATTTTTGGATGAACTAAAATCTTTGAAATCAAGACAAGCAGCTATGAGTGGATGTTATGCTCCAAGTTTTACAAAGGTCAAAGGAAGAAAAGAAAAGGAAGCTGGATGAAGAAGATGAAGTTGTAAGAGATCAAAAGAAGAGTTTGTACGTAGGATCGGTGATGAAAATCACTAGAGAGTGGTATAATCTTGGTCATTTTAGATGAAGCTTCTCCGTAGTTGATGTTGTTCGGATGCTGGAATTCGGTTTTCGTAATGTCAGTTCATTTGCAGTTTTCAATTTCCATGCTTGGCTCTCACTCTCACAATCATTCCTAAGCTGACACTCTTCTTGGCAACCTCCATGACTGCAAACAAGAAGGCTGTGTACAAAAACTAGTCTTTGTGTTCCATTCCATTCCACTTTCCTTTCAATAATCAAATCAACAGACCGTTTTACTTACCAAAGAAATATAGGTGGCCGCTTTGATGATTCCGGCAAACTTGCAACATTATAAACTACCAAAATGCAACTCCTTTGTGATAGGTTTTGATCAAATTATCCCAAAACAAGGAGCAAACGGCTATACTCAACAAAAACAGAAGATTTTTCGGTGCATAAACATATGAATAACTATTCCAGTTGCAAGTAAGAATAGGAAACAGAAAAGTCAGGTGAAGAGATGCAAACTTCTTCAAAGATTTGAACATCAGTTTGTCAGTTCTACATAAACAAAATTCGGACTATTCAACTGAAATGCCGCATTAACTTTAGCCAGGCCAATATTCCCCATCAGAATTTTATACTCCGGTCAGAACATTATACAGATGCAACACAAAAACCTAGCAGCCAATTCTCAGACACACCAACCAAGAAACAAATGTCAAAAGCAAACTGATAAGATCCTTCTTACCACCCAAATGTCAGAACCAAATTGTTAGAATGCCTTCTAGACCCTATCTCAGTTATGCATGTATACATTTGAGATTCAGTGCTTCAGCAGGCTTGTGTCATCGACACTATTTTGGTTGGAAAAGAAAATATATAATAGAGATGAATGCCTCAAAATGCTTATTAGAACTCGCCTCATCCTTCCCGCTGAAAAAACAGAGGCGAAGAATGTGGGTAACAGAGAAGCTAATTTCACATTCTATCTTTCTCAGTTTCCCCATACCTACCAACAAAGAAGCAGTTTCGTCCCATTAGCTATGCATCAATAAATCCGACACCATAACTAGCGTTCCTTCCAACAAAGGAGTATTTCATCGTACCGAATAATCAAAACAAACCCCAAGCTCCTCGGAAGTTTCTAATCTTATAAGGGTTCATTCCCATAAGTAATCTCGATTGCAAAAAAATTAGGCAAAATAGAACTAAACATGCTATGCAGGGATGTAAAATGCCCAGCATTACACACCCTTGCCACACCAAATCCTCAGATAAATACTTCTAACTGTGAACCGAACTAAGTAGAGTCCTACATGATTAATGCGCATAAACTCCATATATGCATGTCTCGCGAATTGAGTGAAGCACACACATTTACCAAACATATATAGCAACCAAAACAAAGGATTTCAACAGAAAAACAACAAATTCAAAGCAAATTCATTCCAGATATATCAACGTGGGAACTGAACTAATTAACCACAAACTCACTGACAAATATACTTATCTGTAACCTTCTGTACAATGAATTATCAGAAAGAAACAACTTTTATTCATCCAGTAGGCACAGGAGTTCAAACAACAAAAACCATCCAAAAACCACCACTTTTCGAAAGATATAAATTCATCAAAATATACCTCACATCCTCACTTGGTCTTGACGTCAACCCCACTTTTCCCAGCAATGATCACAGCCGTAGTCATATCCAAGAACAGACCGTGTTCGACAACCCCTTCGAACGCAGAAATTTCCTTCCCAGCAGCAGCGGAATCTCTGATGGGGTTCTTAAAATACAAATCAACAATGTAATTAGAATTGTCCGTCACATAAGGCTTCCCGTCGCCATCCAATCGCAACTTTGCCTCGCAACCCTCATCCTTAAACAGCTCCTGAAGCCTAATCTGGTTGTATTTCCAGCAGAACTGCACCACCTCCACTGGCATTGCCAGCCCCGATCCACCGAGTCCGGCTACGAGCTTCGAGTCGTCCACCACGACCACGAACTTATCCGATGCGGCCTCCACCATCTTCTCTCTCAGAAGGGCGCCACCGCGACCTTTGACCAGGTCAAGGTTGGGGTCCACCTCGTCCGCGCCGTCGATCGCGAGGTCGAGCCGCGGGTGCGTGTCGAGGGTCGCGAGCGGGATGTTGAGAGACGCCGCCTGTTCTTGCGTCCGCTTGGAGGTCGGGACGCCGACGATGTTGGTCAACTCGCCCGTGGCGAGTAGGGCGCCGAGCTTGGCGACCACGAAGGCGGCAGTGGAGCCGGTGCCGAGGCCAAGAACCATGCCGCTCTTGACGTACTCCACGGCCTTGTCGGCGGCGATCATCTTGAGGTCGTCTTGAGTTAGGGGCGCGGAGAAGGATCTGATGGAGAGTGAAGGCGGGTTGCGGGAGCTGGTCGGGGCGGAGGAACGGAGGAAGATGGAATTGGCTCCGGTGGGGGATACATTGTGGTGGGAGGAGAAAAATGATAGGGTGGTAGCGGCGGCGGCGGCGGCCATTGGGGTTGGTGGCAGGGGTGGTAGCGGAGTGAGGGTGAGGATGAGGGGGGAAAGGGCGTGGAGTTTTGAAAGGTGTAGTCCACTGCTTACTGATCACGCCTTTTTGGAGCTTTGTTGATTTTAGAGCATGTCCAATGTACAATGGGGTCTCAACTCAAGGAGACTCAATTAAAAATTGAGATGGAGCCAAGACAAAATAATTTTATAATAGGGGTCTAAAAAAAATATGTGATCCTTTTTATTTATGGTTCATTTTAAATTTAAAAATTATAAATGTATTATTAAATTTAATATTTTAATCTATTTTGGTAAATTCTTGGGAAAGATCGTCTTTCCATAAGCTTATGGAAAGACGGGGTTTAATTAGAATTATAAAAGGTAAAAGGTTTTAGTTGCAATATTAAAATTTTATTATGTAACATGTAGTAGTTATAAAATTTATAACCCGATTCATACGACCCGAAAATTTTATCTTCATTTCTTCTAATTTTCACTTTAAACCTTGGTCTTTCCATGACTTATGGAAAAACCGTCTTTCAAGAGACAAACTCTTTTAATTTTAAAAAAATTGCATTTTTAAATGGAAAACAAATTTGGGAGACTAT